>JAIFZK010000016.1:4112500-4250000 GCA_027481765.1 Tenualosa thibaudeaui
AGCATTAAAAGGCGGCTCTGTGTATCCTCCTACATCCTTTTCAAAGAATAGGAATCACATTACAGCACTGGCGGATGTCCTGGTTGTTTGTTAACAGAACAAAAACAAACCTGATTTCCTGCAGGCAGATCTCATGTCAGAAAATGCAGGGTGGACGCCTGGCTTGGCTGGATCAACTAAGATACTCTCTCACCAAAAAAAACAGCCTTGGATCCATGCATGTTGTCCGTTCCCTTTATCTGTTTCATCATTGACACTTAAATGGATTGGGTTCATGTATCACAGATAATGGCAGAGTTTCATTGCTCTTATGTCTGCAATGCCGTGTGTGCATGTGATAAGGCCTATTGATTATGTACCATATGCAGTTCCCACGCAGTCCTTTGTTTTGCGCTCATCCTCTGTTGTGGCAGGGGGATGCAGAGTGGGGTGGGGTGGGGAGGGGTGCCACAGCTGCTGAGTGAGAGCTTCAGAGCCCCCAGAAGACACAGCAAAAAAGCTGCTTGAGTCCTTGGGGCTTCTAAGATTTATGTGCCAAACACTTGTGCGTGGTTTTTATTGCCCTTTATGTTATAATCAGTGCATGCAGGATGCAACGGTTTTAGATTTAACAGATTTAACTGCTCCAACTGATCTGTGGTTTGCATATATAATTAATCCATACACACCATTTTAAATTAAACAGGAGTAGAGGAAACAAATATATTCAAAATCATATGAAACTCTGGTCATGTATTAAACATTTGCACAACTATATACTAGATACATGTATGCATAAAGAATGTGTTTCATTTTGGCTGTGCAAGGGTAATAAAGAAAAAAATAATGGACTATGACTGCAAATATTTTTAAAATATTCATTTCATTTATTCATTTATTCATCTGGGTGAATTAAGTGTTATCTGATCTCCAAAAGACAGAAGTGTCAGCTTATTTCACCATTATTATCAACTATTCTTCTTTTCAACTGTCAACCGATCTCAGGGACTGAATTGGGAATGCAATATACAGCTCGCTGACTGACATGTAACATGACAGCTAGCTGCTTCTCCACAAAATCCCCTTAATTATTTAGTCAACTTCATTAAGGTAGAGTAAGTATCACCTCTGGGTACCTGGTGGTCCTCCAGAAACTATGACAGAAGACCAACACACGAGCAGCTGAGCTCTTGTTTGTCTCAGTGCTACCAATTTAAACACATCCAACACCATCTGAGAAGGCAAAGTCCCTAGAGCCCAATATACCATAGAGTCAGGCATCTCTCTATGTGTTGAGAGTCACTGATCTTGTCTCTCTGTTGGATGCTGTGTGAGCAGTGGTCACTGGGTGATGTTTCTTTCGGAGCCGCTTGGCCTCATTCTGCTGCTCCTGTCGAATGTACCCTTGATTTCAGAGTCAGTCTTCCCTGGGAAAAAATGCTTTACAGCCCCTGAGGAGGGATCCAAGAGCTGTTTTAGACATTTCAAGTGCTGTCACACAGAGAAACACACATGGTCTCCTGGTCTCCATAATGCAGGACAAAAACTGCATAGAGCCACATCAAGGGGTTATTATAGGGACTAGGGCTCCCTTATGATAGAAGACCTGTTTGTATGTGTATGTGTAGGTTGTCCTCAAAGATTTATTTTTACCTTTACCTTTATTTTGTACATTTAAGACAGGTAATAGTCCAAACTGAAACTATCTACAATTCTACGTTCCATGCCATACCATGAAAGCAGTAGTATTTTTTGTATCTGTATGTTAACATATTTGGCCAATAATCTGACTGAAAGGGATTATGAGTTGCCAGTGCCTGTTGAAATTAAGTGCTTTGTCAAACCATCATTCTCTCTGTCTAGCCCCCTACCTTGCTATATGGTAGTTCTGTTGTCTCTATTCAATTTACCACCATGAAATAGTTCTTCATTTAAGTCTTAGTATTACCGTCCTCCTCTGTCTTTCTAACAAAGTCAGTTGACAGGAGTTCTCACTAATAAAGACTGGATCTGGGTCTTACTCTGTATGGCCTGGATTTCATGCACTGGCAGAGCAGGCTTTGACTGGCAGACAAAATACACAGTGAGCTTGTCTTTTAATTTGCTCACTTGTTTTCTTGTGCAGAATGGTAATAATGCCCTGATTTTGCACCTGAACATCTATGCCACCCACTACACATGTGATTTCTATGTATGTATGTATGTATGTATGTGTATGTATTTGAGAGTGTTCATGGACAGACAAGTATGTCCTTGGTGTGTGTGGTTAGAGTGGGTGCCTGATTGTCCACTAAGTTTTGCACATAATAAGCTTTTCAAATGAGTGCAGACACTACATGCTAACTTTACATTCAGTGGTGCTGTTGAAGTTATTCTCATGGTGAAATGCCATACATAATGCCCTTCTTCCCCACATAAACACATGATGGCACGAATTCATCATGTTTATTAATTATTGCTGTGTGACAGTAATGAAGAGCACTTAGACCCTCTCCATTCGTCAATTTAAAGCAGAACCCACCCTCCAATCACAGAGCCCCTCCCTGATGGTAAGACACGCCCACACACCTGTGAAGCATTGGATTTGTTCTCTCAGGCTGTCCATCTCTTTCTGCTTGCTCAGCATCATGGAGATGAGATCTGCCTTGGAGCAAGAATGGAGTCCTCCAAGTACATGAGGTGACATTGCCATATAAAATCATATTTTGCATGCAGAGATATAACTGAAGAATTTACTCAAGCTGCAAACCAGTCTGGTTAAACTGCTAGACCCTAGGCAATTACAGATGCATTATTGGAACCCTACTGAAAACTACAACCCCAATTCTAAAAAATCTGAAAGGAATTATTTGCAATCACTGCGTGCATCCAATTTTGAAAAGAATACTAAAACATGTTGGATAGTCCCTCCCTCTCAGTTTAGAGGATGCAGCTTCCATAACTTCCAAAAAGAATCACAAATGGTGATTTGGGTAACCACATGACAGATTATCACTTCGTCTCACTCCATCTTCAAGCCATATATAGTATTTCAGCCCAAAGCCCTGCTGTTTAAGATCACTGAGCTATCAGTGAGGGTTTGGGCCAAAATAAAGCTTGCATTACTGGATGGGCATCACTCTGTGTTTATTAAAAGATTTCTTGTGCACCCATTAACGACTTTCCTTACCATAGCAGGTCAGGTTTTAATGCATTACACTCTGAAGCCCCAAAGATCATGGTCACCCCATATGGCTTTTCAGAACTGTGTTGGGTTCACAAAGATTTTCCTGTGTTCTCTGAATATTTGAATAAAAGTATATGCTAAAGACCCAAATTATTTGCAATTCAATGTTGAGAAGCATTATTCTTTTATTGTTGCAGTATTTGCCTTGCAGATTTTTAGACAATACCTCCTTGTCTTTACTTTTGACAGACTCTGCTTCTCTGGGATGTTTTTTAAATACCCAATAATGACACTAGTTACATTAAATAGTTGGGAAATGTTGCTCCTTATGTTTTCTTTAGTGTTACACAACTTCTCCAGCCTTTTGTTGATGGCATCCCCACTTTTTTTTAAACATGTTGCTAGCATCACATTCAAAACAGTGTAGACTCTATCTTTCATGAAATATTAGTTAGTTAGTTTTTTCTGTTCCAACATCTGAAATGTATCTGTGTCATTTTTTTCAGCTAAAATCAGTGTTACGGGAATTACAGGCACATTCTGTTTCTTCTTCACATTTCACACAGTGAGGTCATTTTTGTTGGAATTGGGGCTGTAACTACCACATCCACACAATGTTTTGAGTCAACCACATATCTCCTGTACTCATACTCACCTCCATCATGCTATCTCCATCACCATGATAACTATGGAGCTGTCCAGTTTAAAATCCTGTGGATGGCATCGAGAGATAATTTCAGAACATTCACATGCTAAGTCTCAACATACAGCTACTGCTCTTGTTGCTGATGCTGATGTAAAAAATGTAGCAAATAAATACCATTGGGGTGATTGAAGGACAACAATATGCTCTTCATATTCGCAACCAATAATTCACTTTGCTTTGTTTTCCATCTCATCGTCCTCCCATATTGCCTTTTATAGCTCAGATATACCCTTTGGTATCTTGGTCAAAGCCCTGTGGCAGTCCAGTGACTTTTTTGCAGGTATGGATAGGTAGTTTTGAGTGTTGATTACCAATGATACTATTTTCATTCTAACTTATTTTTACACTTCCAGCAGTCTCCGACAGGTAGAGCTATGCCATAATCAGTCTCGGGAAATTTCCTAAGGAAATGATGCAGTGAAGGGACACATACTTTTAACCTTTTGACTTTTTACCTGTTACATGACATGTAAAGGTTGGGTGGAATAATGATTTCCTCTCATAAAATGCCTTCACGGTTAGGATTAATGGCAATTAACATCAGAATGATTTTGCACAGTGCAGTGGTTCTGGCCTGGACCAGATTTGGTAAACTGGTTTTTCTCAAGCTGACTTGATGTCACTATGGCCAAATGTAAAAATAAGCTGAGGCAGGAAAGGAGAAAGTGAGGTTATTATGCAAAGTAATAGGAACCAGATTCAGGAACTCACACAACCTGTACTGTATGTTCCAGTGCGAGGAACATTTCTACCATTTTTGAGTTTAACAGATTTCTTTTGTTTGATTTAAACAGATTTCTTCCAGAGAAGGAAGAAAGCTATCTATGTCTTTTGCTATGAAATGCTTAAAGGGTAATTAGAAAATATGGGAGCACTGCACAGACTCTGGTGGCCAAGGCAAAAGGGCAGGAAGACTTGACCCCTTCTAGTTCTGGATCCTTTGACTGTGGACAGATGAAGTGGATCCGGATGCACTTGAGCTTAGGGAGCTGGGAAGCCTGAAGTGCATAAGGCATAAGGCTGACAGGATATGTGTGTGTGTGTGTGTGTGTGTTGTGTGAGGCAAGCAGATGTAGGTGGTGAGAGTCGGTTGTAGGTTTGACCTTAAGGGTGAGGGAAGACAGAGCTGAGAGGTAATTACTGTGCCATCGGGGTGGGAGGTTGCGGGGGGGCTAGAGCCAAGGTGAAACATTAGGGTGTTGTGGGATCAATTTGTCGCATTGGAAACTAGTCAGCAGTGAAGCGAAGGCTGGTTACTATCTGGGCCTGATACACCTAACCAATTCTTAATCAGAATGCTCTCCTGTGAACATTCTAGAATGCTTGGGGCAAATTCCAGATTGGTGGGCATGACAATATTTTAGGTAGAGATAATAATGGCAAATGTTAAGCCCAAGCAGTTCATAAGATACCTTAAAATTGAATGTAGATTGTGTCGCAATGGTCTCTCTCAGCATCTACAAAGCACATGAAGTATTTGTGCTTTATTTCTTACACTAAGTGTAATAAGTGTAAACAAGTCTCGTTTGGGGCAATTTCACATTTTCAGTGTGTTACAACTGAAAGGATTTCATGCTCAGATGTTCCAAAATGCCTTTGCAGAATTCTGCAGTGTTGGCAACATAGGCTAAGCTCCAATTACTGAAGGGTCTTGTAATCTCACTGTAATGCCCTCTGTTCCTCTCTCTTTCAATTCTCTATCAATCAGTCAAGTAAAGAAAGAAAGAAAGAAAAAAAGACACACAAACATTGAGAGGCAAAAAGAAAACATAGACTCCACTCACAAAATGAACAGGGTTTTGATCCATTGTGATTATACTGCTGTCGTCATTAGAGCCGAGCTGTTGGGGTAACTTTGTGTAGCATCTGGATAACTCATAGGGGAGATCCTGTTGCCCCTGTAGACCTTGCTGGGTCTATCCTTCACGCTGACAGCAGTAGTTCCCTTTAGACTTGCCCCATTGATCCATTTACTGCATATATTTCACACTAAAGTGGGTCTGACACTGCATAAAGAGCCATATTGATAACCCATCGACATGCATTGTTTGCTCAAAGGAATATTTGTGTGTGGGGTCCCGCGCACCAATTGACCTTTTTCAGCACCCCCTGTTCTCAGGGATAAACTTGTGCCACACCTCACTGCGCCAGCTCACCGTGGAGCAGACAGGCCTATCAGACACACATATACACACACACACACACACACACACACACACATATCTAGACAGATCTGAAGGCCAGACCCCCAGTCCAAATGGAAAGGGTGTGCTCTGGTTCCCCTGACAGTGTGGTGGCCGTGCATACTGATGGCACTGATGTTACAGGGGAGACGAAGGCTAGGTTGGGGAGAGAGCAGAGTAGGAAGAGGGTGGATGTCATGCTGGAGGAGAAAAAAAAGTAAGGAGAAGAGAGGAGAAAAGTCATGTCTATCTGGACAGTGATAAGGTTACATGCAGCCCTTCCCCTGTGAAGCGAAATTGAAACCTTGCCCCCACTGCCCTCGGAGATAATTGAAAAAGGAGGGATTCGGATGACAACAAACCCCTCTCTCTCCCTCTCTCTCTCTTGCTCTCACTGCCTTTCTCTAGTCTCCCTCTCTCTTTCTCTCTCTCTTTCTTTTATCCCTCTGTCTTTCTTTCTCATGTACACACACACTGCAGAGTGATAGAATAAATTGGGTCGTAAAGAGGGGGGCTGGCTCCATGGCAGTGAGTGGGTTTTGATTGACCAGACGGGGGCGTTGGAGATGACCTTTGACCTCCTCTCTGCCAGAACCCCTGGGAGAGCTGTAAATATTTTGTGTGTCTGTGTGTGTATGTGTGTGTATCTATGTAGGTCTGTGTGCGTGTGTATGTGTGCATGCATGTGTCTGAGAAATACATAGGGTCTGCCATTGAGACAGTTGCCACTAGAATCAATGACCATGGCAGCAAACGAGCATATAGACACACAAAGATGAACCAAGCAGCTTAATAGCATTCACACACAAACACACATACACACACAAATTTAAAGGGGGGGGGGTGTTAATGAAGATAATAATGAAGGGTTGGCCATTTCAATTCTTTTTTAATACAAATTACATTTTCCACACAATTTTAAAACATTCCTCCCACAATTATAGAATGTTGCCCTTTGTTTGCCTCGGGGGTTAGGGGATGTGGAAATTGAGTGTCTGATGAGCAGCCATGTGTGTACAGATGTGATTTAGACTATCCCCACAGTGAAGAAAGTGCAAACCCTTTGCACAGTATGAGGTAGTCTATAGGCTGCCAAAAGTGTGATTAGTGTGTGTTATTACTGCAGTTGGACTGGTAAAAGGTAGTGAGAAAATATTAAGATGTCATACCAATTGGTGACATGGGATTAATATGGCAGGGGTATTTTTCCGCATTAGTAGGTTAGTCATTATTTAGGAACATTAATCAGAAGTGTGTGTTATTGCCTTAGTGAATAGAAACATTCTTATGTTTTACTGGAGAGATTTTTTTTGTAATAAAGTTTCCTTTTAACATCATCATGGATCAGTATGTGTACAGTTGATGCTTGAAGTTAGTCTGCATTATGCAAAGCAGAGATGCTGAGCTGGCAGAAGTCTTTGTGTTAGGATGTGTGCATTTGTTTGTGGTGGGCAGGAGTGTGTGTATTTGCATCTTTGTTTGGTATGGTGTATGTTGAGTGTGTGTGTGCCCGTGCATTTGATTGTCTGTGTTGTTATATGGAATGTGCGCTCATGCATACGAGAGTTGTTTTTCTACCTGCTGTGCCACACATACCCTCTCAAACACATACACACACTCACACACACACACTGCTGATGGACAGATTGAAGGCTCATGTTTTCATGTATTCCACGGTCTGTCTTTCAGATTGCCCTCCTGTTGTGTCTCTCAACCTCTGTCTCTCTCTCTCTCTCTCTCTCTCTCTCTCTCTTTCCATCTTCTCCACGGTGGTGCACAATTTTTTTTCTTGACCAGCCTCATGAATATGCAAGAGATGCTTGTCAAAAGAAACAGCAGTAATTTCTGTGGATTCACGTCTCTCAGCGTGAAAGAATACTGAAAGTGAAGCGTGACACAATGCACGACGCTTGATGTCTCAGACAGCGGCCGCAGTAGCAGCAGCTGCAGAAGCCTCTCTCTAGGAGACAGCTGAGGGCAATGCTCCTTAGAAACATGGAGACATGGTCACTAGGAGACATGGACACTGGCAGACAAGACGCAAGTAGCAAGCCCAGAAAAGGGAAAAAAAAATATCATCTCAAATAATACAAATGTTCACGTCTAATTATTTTAAGTAAAATTGTGCTCCATTTCCGGAGACCCTAAAGTTCTGCTAAATGATATATGATTCCAGTTTATAATTTAAAAAATGAAACATGGATTTTCTTTCACGTCATTCATATTTGGCCGAATAGCAGCGTACTGTGCTCTGAGGCACATACCCAAAAGAGATCTATCTCAAAGTAACAAAATACAGACATTTCCCCATTAGCTAAAAGACGTGGGCTAAAACACTACATGATTGAATGGCATGTTAAGACACCTGCATCACAACTTTACTTCACACTTTAACTTTTTCATGTTACCATTTTTTTACTACCATTTACTAGCATATCACCCTACTTAAATTCATTTTACCTGATAGCAAACATATTAACCACCGATATCATGGAACTGAAACACTAAGGTCTTCTTTGGATTTAATGCTTTTGATGCTTCAGTTTCATCTCAACAATCACTTATAATGACATTGACATTTGTGCATTTCTGCACATAATTGCAACATATCATCATGTCCTACACTACTGTGCAATACTCCATGGAGATACCATGGCGATGGAATGTTTAAAACACTCCCCTCGTGACCGTGGTGGCCTACTAGGCAACACTGGCCTATCTTCTCCTTTAAGGACTAGCAGTGATGTCATCGGCAAGGTCTTGGACCTTATTCCATGTCATCTGGCTCAGGTCACCATTAAATCGGTGCAGTGCAGCTTTTTGCATGCACTATAATTCACGTGCTGACTTTGATGATAATAGCACTAATAATGGTGTGACAGTGACGGATGGGTCCAGGGGGTTTAGGGGCCTTACAAAGTGACCCTGAGCCCAATCAGACCACTTCCAGGTTAAATGTGACCTGGGGCATCCAGCGAAAGGGCCTTCCACAGGACTGCTGAATGGATGAGAGAGAAAGAGAGAGAGAGAGAGAGAGAGAGAGAGAGAGAAAGAAGCAAAATCGGGGAAAAAAGGAATAAAGAGTATTCCTGAGTCAGGACTCTGCAAAGAGAAATGTGAAAAGCCACAATCGCCCCCACACACTGGTCACAAAGACACACACACATAAACACACATATATACGCACACACATACACACACACACACATTTCATCTCCATCAAACAAAATTCCTTTCAATTTCTTATTTTTCTCCCTTATTCTCCCAGCAGTGGTACACAAGACACATCAAGAGAGAAAAAACTAACACCCAATTCATACAGAAACTGAAAATCCATGCTGCTCTCACACATGCTGCAGTTTTTGATTTGCTAGAACATTCTTTTCCACTCTTTTTCCATTTCGTTTCTCTCTCTCTCTCTCTCTCACACACACACACACACACATACACACACACAGTGTTCTCTCACTCTCTTTTTCTTTCTCTCTCTCTTTTTGTCCCTTCCTCTCATGACCGGGCCCGGCGCCTGCCGCCCGTTGGTGGGAAAATCCTGCCGACCCATGTGTTTGACATTAAAGGCAATCAGTGGCAGCCGTGTTTCTGGACCAGTCCAGCGAGTGAGTGTGAGAGAGATTGAGAGGCCCGGCAGGTCCAGCTTGATGAATGACAGGGCTGCTCTCATGCCCACCTCCTGAGCTGAGACTGTCGGCTGGAAACCCGGAATCCCGATGCCTGGTTCTTTTATTTACGCAGACATGTCAGAGTTGGAGATTTATTGTAATCGCGTGGCAAGACCCTGATTAGCTCCAACACTGCACAGCTTGACATTAAGAAAGGAAGGAAAGAGGAAGAGAGCGAGAGAGAGAAATAGAGAGAGAGAGACAGAGTTAGGGAGAGAAAAACTTCAATTAAGACTGTGGATTTCAGCTATATTTTTTCAAGTTGTTGTGATCACTCTAAATGATGCACAGAATATTGTCTTCTATCCTACTCAGGACCAAACACAGACTGATTGGCAAACCAGGGACGTAAACAGCTTACTCACTGTCAGACAGTCTGAGCAAAAGGAGAATCTGTATCAGCCTAAGGGCAGGCTGGATGGCCTCAACATCCACACGATTGAATAAATATTTTAGATTGATCGCCAAAACAGTTAAGACAAGAATGGTTTTACATCAGTACTGGCAGTGCATACTGTTCTCCACACTCTACACCAGAATATAAAATGGGAACCACAGTGAAAACAGATAAACGGTGAAAACCACCAAAAGCATTAACAATCAAGTAGAAGTAGTTTCCATTCTGTCCTACACTGGCCCCATAGTGTAATGCAATGCAAAAGGCAATGTGCAATAAAAGGCAGTGTGATCAAAGCTGTTTCTTAGACGAGTAGCCATTAGGGTGCCGTCAGTGTCTTGCCATCCTTAGATGCATCTCATTGATTGCTCTCCATCTTCCTTCTTCTTCCGTTTAATCACCTACTCTCCTCCATCCCCTCGATCATAAAGCATCACAATGTTACAAGCCTTGTCAAATACATTGGGCAGAGGACAAGACAGGAGAGAAGGGGAGGGAGGGGATAGTCAATCTGTGAGGATGAAGTTTTAGGCGGGGAGGAGAAGGCGAAGGGCCTGAGAGCAGGACCCTGGGGCACCCCGTCAGCCATAACTCAGGCCACCGGAGCCAGCTACCTCGGGAGGGAGTGGCAGGGTTGGATTGATTTAATGTCATTGCAGGTCTCACCCCCACTGTATGATTATGTGCCTTATTAAGTGGTCTGCAGTGCATGACAGCAACCGTCTATTAAGCACTGATCCTCTTCTTGCCTTTTTTTCTTCTTTTTTGCCGTTGGTGAAACTCAGATATTGGCGGCTTCTCATATTTCGGGCTTAGTTGCCCTCTCTCCCTCCTCCACCCTGAGATCTTTGAATCTAGAAGCTTCATAATTCTCATACCCCTTTAGGATGTATACAGCTTTGAGTACTGGGCCTATAAACAGAGTATACAATAGGACTTCATGAGTAAAGCCTTCGCGAGGAGCAGGTCAGGCTGGTGGGATTGCCTTTTGGCCACACATTGTGTTTGCTAATCCAATGGTTGGCTGTGCCCTTCGATAAAGAGTGCTGAGTAGCTGGATTTTCCATCAGCTTTGACTTTCCCCACGGCTATATACCTAATATTACAGTCACTCTACAGGGCTACTCTCTGTCTGTAACCATCTAAAAGTATTTTCACCTCTAGTCCATTACAATATGATGAGACGGTCTGCATGAGTAATCCTGTGTATTAGACTAATCGCCATAGTCAAGAAAATTAAGGAAGGTCATATTTAGCAGAGAAATGGTGCTTGCAGACTGTCCCAACAAACACTAAAGGCCAATTTACACCAAAGATTTGTGATGCAATGAAACTGTTTTAGAGTGGAATGATGAGAATCAAACGTTTCATGTTGTTGCAAGTCGTCACTAAATTCTAGATGCAGAAGGTTCAGAAAACTTCTGGCTCCACACTGCCCAGACATTAATTGAAAAGAATGGCTTTTGGCCATGTCAAACTCAAATAACTCTATCCAACCAAGACCAACAAATATCCAACACTGACTAATGGTGAACACTGACCAAATATTGTGAGGAACTGGTGAGGAATTGTTTGATGATGTTGGCCCTTTGCAGGACATGGTTTAGATTTCCATCTAAACCCAGCTAAAGACTGCTGATGCTGGAGGTGCTACTAGCATTTACCATTTAGAGAAGATGGCAGATGGTTCTTCTCAAAATGACTTTTACTTTATGTTTTTTTGTGTGTGAAAATGGAAGTCTTTCTTTCCGACAATCCACTGCAAAATTGCCATGGGGGTAAGGGCTCTGGCCTTAGGCTCTAAGGTGGCCATACGTCTAGCTTTTGGACAGAGGGTCAGGTTTTTTAGCTCTCTGTCTGTTTGTCTGTCCAGATGTCTGGTGGTTGCACACCTGATAGTCCAGCTCTTGACATCTGTTGTATTTACCACAAAAAAGCGAAACCTCCATCCACTTAAATTCACTCACTCTTTTTAACACAATCAAGTCATGCTAATTTACTTGTAGTTTGTAAAAAAGGCCCATTTATAATTCAAGGAGAAATCCAGTGTGATTCAATCCATAGCCTTGTTGTTTGAGGTCACCAAGTGATGTGTGTAGGAAAAAGAACATATTCCGAATAGCAAACTGTCAGTTAATGTTAGCTGAATGAGGCATGGGAAAATGAAACTGAGAGCAAGCTTCTGTGCCCCATTCATGTAGTGTTAGCTGACAGTTCACTATTTAGTCTGTGTTGTATGAAATTCCCTTGGTCTTTTTCCTACCAGCAGCACTCTGTGACCTTGAGCAACATGGCTATGGATTGATTCACACCAGATTTCTCCATTAAGTCATAGCTAACAACACCTGTTTTCCTCTAGGTTTTCAGTCCCCTCCCCTTTTGTCATTTCTCCCATAATTTACAGAGGCTAAACTTCAATCAAATTAATGTTTCCCATCGTTCCCCCTCCCCCGCAAAAAATCTCCCAGATTCTACTACTCAAATGTTGGCAGGTATGCTTTAAGTTAATGGTATGACAATGAGGAATTTGATCCTCTGTGAGGTTCAGAAGGAATCTTATATGCATTCAACCCCTGTTGCTTTAACATACACTGTCCACAAACACACACACACACACACACTTTCTCTCTCTTTCAATTCAAATGAGATTTATTGGCATGACACATTTTGCATAGACTACCAGAGTATTTCTCATCATACAAAAGAGTTGATAAATATAAAACAGTACATTGAGTGTCCAACATTTGTTTTTGTGTGAGTACTTGTGTCTGTGCATACATTCCTCTCTCTCTCTCTCTATCCTCTTTCTCATGGATCTACTGTATGTTGCTATGTCCTGTTGTTTGTCCATTTATCCTTGAGTGTTATGTCTGTGGCAACACAACTATCGTCCCCTTCAGACAACGGCATTTGTTATCACTTGTGTACACATGCAAATAAATAAATCAAACTTGCTAAAACTGATTGACTAAAATTGAAAGACTGAAATGTCATCCCGAAGTGCACAAATCAGTTTGAAACTGAGTTCACATAAACACAGAGAGGGCATGGTTATAACGTAATAATACATTTTCAGTCTCTCTCTCTCTCTCTCTCTCTGTGTGTGTGTGTGTGTGTGTGTGTCTGTGTATTTCAGAAGTTTGATGGAAATAGTTTTTGATATGGAAGACCATTGACTTACCACTCATGCTGAGAAATAATATGGAACTCACTTAATGAATAAGGCTTTAATATCACAGAATTTTAATAGGAATAAATTAGAATATTGATGAATAGTGAATGTAAGTTGCATACACAAGCCATGTGAAAGGTAACTATGCTTTACTGTTATGTTGTAACTTAATAACTACACGTTAGTAATAGCATATCTGTGTGAATGGGTGGTCTTGTCTGCATCTATGTCAGACATCTGTCAGGGATGACATTACGACTCAATCAGGTGCGAAACGCAAACACAGGGTCGAAATCACATTCACTGATTACTGGTTCACTGAGAGACAAGGACAGCCCCATAAACATTCCTTTACCATTGAATGGGGACTGAAGTTCGGTTTCTGTTGAATAGACCTGTCTTTCAAGTGTCGTATGTATCAGGGTTTTTTTCCCATAACCTAATCTAGACGATCTGACCTGGGAAATGTTTCACTCCACCCATTATGAAGCGTCACACCAATGAGGAGACAGAATATGCAAGTCAACACCCACTTACTAGGAGGGGCAAAAACTTGCTGTCAGTCATACTAACTAGTGGAACTAAGTGGCTCCACCTAGTGTAGACTAACATTAAGTCTGAACTTCTTTATTCTCAAAGAAAAAAAGTCTGAGAAAAAACAGGCATTTCTAAAACCCACCTGGTAACGTTTTTTAAAACCCCTTAACAACCCATTCACACTCACAATAAAATTCCTTACCTTGTAAATATCCAATTAAAAGTAATCCTTATACTGTTTAACTTTAAAATACAGAACCTTTGAACAATTTTGTGCCATTAATATGCCAACAGTAAGTACCATAATTTGAGTCTTAACTCAAAACAAATGAAACAAATGATGTTCATCTGAGTTCTCTTTTCTTTTCTTTTTTTCCTCATCAATTTACAAGAGGCCAGCCCGGGGGGCTGTGTTTAAACGTTTTCATTTTTAAATCATAGCCTACTTCTGTCAGGTCTGGTCTTCAGATAGCTTTTTACAGTGGAAAAGCACTTCACTTCTTTTATTGTCTGCACTTTATACTCCGCTGCCACCTACAGGTCTATTGCAGACCACGCGCAGTTGTGTAGGCCTACAGTACTTACGGTCAATAGCACAGTTTAGGCTATTCAAGAAACATTTTTTAAAGGTAAAGTCAGGACATCATCGAGTTTCAGACAATATTGAAAAACTGTATAATTGATTTTCGTAGATTTTTATAAAAGTTATTATATTAGTTTTAGCCTGTGTGTGGAAACATTAGGCCTATGTGTTTATTTAGGTATTCAGTAGGCGAACAATATATTTTGGTATTTGAAATTATAGCAAATTTGTTGGACCATTTTATACGCACAGTGAAAATTGAAAAATTATTTTGAAAACCTTGTAATGTAATCTGAATTAATCTATGCAGGAGGCGCAAAGTAGTTCGAATCTGAATATGCCTATGCGTGGCATCATTTTCATATTAGAATGTAGCCCTATGTTTTATGTGAGATAGCACATAGTTCTAGGCCTATAAGGGAAGGCTATTGCGAGATTCCTACGGCATAAACAGAGTACGTTGAGTCCAATTAAACAGAGCGTGCCCTAAGCCATTGTCATGTTTTGAATCCTGACCATTTATTTGTTCTTCAGATAAAATTAAGCCCTACAATTCCAGCCTCTTCTTGATTCGTTTTTTGATGACACCCCAATTTAACGAAACATCCACACCACGGTGTCTTTTTCCTTGTGTTTACCCCTTTCGAGAATAAATTGATGTTGTTCCTCCTAACTCTTCGTTTTGGACATGATTGTATGTGGATCATGGGTTAACATCGCGTCGCCCAAGTTTATTTGTTTGGGCATGGAGCATCATTTGTTTCGCACAGTCTCTGTTTGGGCAGATGGCGGACCCTACAGCGCCAAACGGGGTGGCGTGTTTATTTGAAATGGGGCGTGTGGCACGCAAGGGGGTTTGAAAAGCCCCGAGGACCATGTGTTTCACTCGGTGTACTGATTGAAAGACGCGAGTTTGGCAGGCGGCCTAAGGTCTTGACGAGAAGCAGGAGACAGCGGTGGTGTTCTGCCGCAAAGACCTGCTCTCTGGCTCTATCCCGCGTTTCAGCTGACGCAGAGGCAGGCCTCTGGAGTCCCTGGACTCTGCGTCTGGTTTCACGGAATAATTTAACACACCGAGGTCAATCATACAGTTAATTTAATAGGATATATAGTCCAGATGACATGGACGTTCTATTGGCTTATATACAGGCCTTTGGCAGTTCTTAAAAATAAGCGTGTGGAATAAGAGAACATACATCAACCTCTATTTTGCTGCCCTTTTGCTTTCCAGAATAACCATATTTCCGCCACATAAATGACATAGGCGAGTGGTCGTGAGTTTCAAGAATAATGCCTACGTGTTTTTAAAAGATTTTTTTTTCATATAGATATCTTATATTTCTCTATTACTTCATAAGTTAGCTATTTGTAACCAGAACCTTAACCAGAGTTAAGCCTACTGCAACGCTAGGCTGTGCTGTATTCACTAGTCTGTTCAAAATGTTAATGGATAAGAATGTGAGTGACATTTGGAAAATAGAACTTATCCTTGGTAACATAAATAAAATGCTGTTAAAGTTACCAAATGTCGTTCTTTGTCCAGCAGCTTTGGAAGATTGACAGCTTCATTAACCCCTCCCGCCCCGATTATTCTAGGCCCGGCCCAGTTTGATGTGACGACATAAATCTATGGACCAACCAGGATAGACCCAATCAATCAATGTCTGCAACTCAACCAATCAGTGTGACCTTGGGGAATAGGCCTTAACCAATGAGAGGTGAGCTGTGTGCTCTAGGTCTTATAAAGGCGCTGGACATGCATCACCCTGGGTACAACTGGAATCAAATTGGGGGATAAAAGGAAAGGAATGGCATATATAGATAAAAAATTAAGAGATCACTCTGAAGATGCATTCACTCCAGATGATGGAGAGCAACTGACAGGGCTATGTTACAGTGGGGACCCATTCTAAGGTTTAGGCAACATACAGAATGTATGTTTCAGCCCACTGTTTTATTGAAAATACTTGTGAAGAAGTCCTATACACGACCATAGGCGATATTCAGAGGGGCTACTCCTCCCTCCTTTAAAACACACCAAAGGCTATGTAGGCCAAAGGCCTCTATGTAGTTTGACAATAACCAACACTGTCTGGAACCGATCAGCGCCACATCAGGACTGGATCAAATTTCTATTACCGCAAGTGTAAACCCATGGCCACCAGCAGTCAACTACCTCACCCCCCCAAAACAGAACTTAGACGATCGACCACATTACGCGTTTGTTTATTTGATTTTCCCAATGGCTGTGCCTTTTGGGAAAAAGATAATGTTGCTTAACCACCAAGTGCTTTAAACGGTAGCCTAAAACAATCAAAAAATATCTGAAAACGTACAGCATATCTGCTGTAGATGCGACTGCGATGTGGAAGTGGCACCGTTTCCCCAATTATATAGTAACAGAAATCCTAACAAAGGCCGCACAAGTCTATTAAAGCATTCTAAAATATTATTATTGTTATTATAAAATTGGCTCGTGGTCCTTCTGAAAAAAAAAAAAAAAAAAAACTAAATACATACATGTCTATCAAAGCACTGACAAAACCTTAATCCGTGCAAGACCTCTTCTAGCCGAGGAAGCACACTGCCGCTGGGTGCTTCTCAAGCTTGACGCACAGCTTGACACAGCGCGTGCGTGCGCTGGCAACGTCACTGCCTCTGGTTCACGGTCCTTGCAAGTGACCATGGGGATACCCTACCGTGCGCACGCTGCACCATGGCGGAAATTTCAAAGACAGTTGTTTTTGATGCCAGTGCGCACATGTGTTACAGATGAGCGTCTGTCATCTCTTCGTGTGATCTAGGTCTCCTAACACTTGTGTGTCTCTTTGAAAGCTCCCAGAGAGTGTACTCCATGCGCTTCCTGAGGATACACATACATGTGTGTCACATGAGTGCACTGTTCTCCTGATGACGGAAGTCTTTGAGGAGTAACCAAGCAGAGGAAAGCTCTCCCGGTCTGACATCCCCAGATGCGGAAACGTCCCCGTCGCACGCAATCGCAAACACGGACCCAGGCGTCCTCTGTGAGTGACTAACCATTGTAGGGTGCATGGATGGATCTCGTGTGTCAATTAACTCAGTCCCTTGTATGAGAATTAGAGCATTGTAATTAAATGTGTAAGCTGCACGATGCAGGCCTTTTCCATCGTGCATGTACGCAGCTTAATATGCAGACCATGTTCTAGGCACTATACCTACTGCAACGTCTTCGCAAACATGGTAAGCTGGTAAGACCACTGACGGCCACCAGATGGTGGTAAAAGTCCGAAACGGATTAAAGCGTACAATTTGCAATAATTTACTATTTCAAAATGTGCCCATCCATACCATAGACCATTGTATGTCACAATTATATTTTAGTTATAATATAAATAAAGAAAGAGGGTAGGGAGTCTTCCCCAACGGCCCTCTGCAGTTTGTCCACCCAGAAGAAGTTGGCCAATGTATCGTAAATGTTGTTAAAAAATAAATAAACGTTAGATGGGGGTATAGTAACCTGGCCAGCCTTCCATGTCCTTCCGCTTGATTGTCATCTCCCTATGTGCTAGTCTGGATGTAACTCCATTGAGCTCGTTGGCTCAGGAGGCATTTAACCTGTCCAGTTAGCGAACTGAGGGAGGCATTGTGAATACAGAGATAGAATGCTATCAGTCAAAACAATCTATCAGGGCTGATCAAATCTTTTAAAACTTAAAACACCTCAAGCAAGCCATCGAATGCCACTACCGAATGTCCAGATCCTCTGTAGGCTACGAAACAAAAGTGTAGAACGAGGGTTTGGTTTTATTACCAGACTAGGGGTATTGGCCTTCTGGAATAACAAAAAAATGATGAGCAATTTACAGGCCTCTGTATCATTATTTTCAAATTATTTATAAAATAATTACAAGCCTAAAAATGTGAACCGAATCATTGAATAGTAACAGATGATGGAGGTTATCTGTGTGTTCTTTAGCGGACTTGCGCTTGATTACAAGCCCAAATGGTTTAGGCTACGTTATAAAGGTCTCATCTTCTTAAAGTCCTGTAAAGTTTTAACATTTCTTTCTTTAACTTGTATTTCGATCAGGTGTAGCGTATCAGCTCATCTGTGTGATAACTGGTGGTACTTAGGCCCATTATTTTCAGTAGCCTGATACAGCCTACAAATGGATTTGTTTTACAGAAATCGCCTTGGGTCAATTTTTATTCGACGGAGCCCATCCTAAATGAGCACGTCATGTAGCTTAATAAGATAGATATATAGTTACATTCGTTAATATCAGCTTTATGTCAAACTTAATTTATTGTATACTAGTTAATCTAATAAAGTTTAAAGAAGCTATAGAAGATAGACTATGCAGCGTGTCTTTTTCATTGAAGTACCAAATCTTCAATGAGGCTACTAAGCAGAGAAACACTGCATATCTTCTATATTTTCGAATTTATTAGATGAACTAGTGCACAAAAATTTAAGTTTATTATTAAGCTGATATTAACGAATGAAATGAATTGGTTTTTATCAATAGCTTCTTGTCAAAGGCATAGGGTACCCACGTTTGTTCTTGCGGGATTTTAGTGGCTCAAAGGGCTTGACAGGAACCAGGCCTATGACATACTCCACCTACATGCAGACCGACCAATTGGAGAAAGATATTGAAAACTGTGTTTTAATTGGTTATGATAGTGCAGGCGGGGCATATCCGATTGAATGACTGACGGAGAAACCATGCCTCCAATGAGAAACGGTTCCGCCTCTCCACCCCCTATTATTATGAAGAATAGGTCATCCAGCACAGTCCACAAAAAAAGGTTTAAAAAGGACCAATGAGTGTACACACACAGTTTTAATATTTTATATTAATTTTGTGACGTACAAAACATAAAAACAGAACTCCAGTAACATGAACTAGGATCAAATATTTTTACCAATAGGCCTAGACTAAGGTGAAATTATTTCCGTACCCAACAGTAATGCTATCAGATATTAAAAACAAAAGTAGTCACGCTGTTGATAAAAGAGATTGACAGTGAAATTAAATAGTCCACATAAAAATAAAACGAATTAAAAAGTATACAAATATTGCCATGTCACCTCAGGTAGGACAGCCTAGTGTTTTTATCTTTGGTGTGCAATTAAAATGAAAGCTGTTGGTGCAGATAAAAAAAAAATAGAATTACAATACAATACAATACAATTACTGTGTCTGCATTCTGTCTGGATCCAACCAAAACCCATACAACATAAATATTGAATTTGGGGAAAATAACATGCTAGACCTAAGATAAGAACAATAACCTCCCTTTTCCCATTTCATCAAAAGTTTTCCCTTAAATGAGAGAGGAAGTGGGGCCTCTAGTTTCTATAGGCTATTTTAAGTCGTACAAATAAAACTAGGTTTTGTAGAAAATACAATTTGAAGAACAATTTTAAGGTGCTCCTAAAAGTTGGACACATGGACACATTTAAAAATTTGACCTACTTCGATCACAGCAGGCCAAGTAGCTTGTAACTGCGCTCTTGACAAATATATGTGTCTGAAACACGACTTAGCTAATAAATATATGTTATGTACATACAATTTTATCTTCATGGCTAAAAACAAAGTATTAACACAAATGCCACAGTTAGAAAATAATGAAGATTTTAGCTGCATAGCACAAATCTTTATGTCCCGATCGTTGTGCAAGGGTAGAGCCTCCACATAGCGTACAATGTTCACTTCAGTATTGACCACTTGATCTGCTCCTTTGCTGACTGTAATACCTGAAATGCAAACACACAAATGCATTCTGAAAAAAAGAGAGCATTAGGTGGTAGGCTATTTTTAGCACTTCTAAGTCAGACACTAATGCACTATCTGTCAGAAGCATGAGAAGCCCTGTAGTTTTCATTTTCTTAATGCCCTGCATGTATCGTCCCAGCAAGTCATAGAGAACAACCTCTTATTTCTTTCTTAATTAATTTATTTATCTTATTTTTATAATTGGGAAATTAAATATTAGGAAGAATTCTGCCTTAAATAAAGTCTACAACTGGTGAATTCGGAGGGCCATGTGTTCAATAGCTCTTGAAGGCTATAAGAATAATTTAGTTTTATGATTAATTGATTAAACTGCTCAAGCTAAATGAAATTAACATGCATAGTGGTTCTTATGTTTTCAGGGTTGAAAAGTGATTAAAATTCAACCACCAGGTGGCGCATGGAATCAACAAATACCCTGTAGGCTGACATTTTCAGCCAAAGAGGGAAGGGAAGGCAAAGAGGGAAAAGCATATGGTGAGAGATAGCAAGGCATAAAAGAAGACGTAAAAGAAGAAGAGTAAGAGAGAAACTGATTGTGAGAGAACGAGACGTGCAGTGACAAGCAGACTTACAGTGGTAGTGAGAGCCAGCTTTTCTGTTAGGTGCTGCATAGGAGAGTTAAACAGGTTACTTTGTGATGAGGCAGTAGATGAGCAAATCAAAATCAGTAACAGGACAGAAGTAAAACTCCCTAGCGCATCTGGCCCACATTTGGGCTCTGGTGTGGCCCGGTGCCTGGAGCCAGATCTGCTCCATGTCTGCAGAAATGTAAGCGAGCACTTGACCCACAGTACTTATACAGTAAATACCATAGAAGGAGCGAAAGCAAGGGACTAAGAATTCTGATGTGATGCGATGTTATGGCACTCTGTATATTGCGTGCGTCCCATGCAAGTGCGTCCCATGGCAACTCTAAAATATTTTGCATGCATAATGGTTCAGAATCCCAGTAACTGACTGAAGCATTAGACTAGTATTTGGCTTAAATAAGTCATTACACTGGTTTCATGAACTGCAGTAGGATAGCCACTGAGCCTTTAAAGAAATTTCTGGAATGGGCAATATTTTAAGATTAATGGTACGACTGTGGTAACGACTATGTGGAGAGAGACATAGGCCAATGATGACTAGGTGGCTAAACATCACTTTTGATAATACCATGGCATGAACAGGAGCTCCATCCCATCCATATAAGACAGAATTGGATTTCATCAGACTTTATTCCATGAACTGAGAAGGGTATATCCTATGAGAAGTCTACATTCTCTAGTTAATGCAGGTGAACAAGGCTTTACAAATCTCTCTGTTGTTTACCAATCCCATAAGGGAGGATTACACCAAAAGGCAATTCATTCTAAGGCGCTGCATCTTATGTGGATTAAACAGAGAAATAGAAAAGGTACTTTGCAGGTATCATGCGGGTTTTCAGTGTTTGTAAATAATCAAAGAATCATTACGTGTGTTTGTGTGTGTGTGTGTGTGTGTATGTCTGTAAGGGTGTGATGTCCATGTATCATTTAGTTTGTCTCACCTGCGCTACACTCTGCTCTGTTAGAGGGTTGTCATCCGCCTGTCAGACAGAGAAACAAAGATGGAGAAAGAGAAAAAGATAAGTCTGTGAAGCTAGATTATGAGAAGATTGTACTTTCTGCACCAAAACACCCACATGCCAACCAATGCATGCTAAAGCCTAGAGCATACAAAAAGCTCTAATTTGTTTCCACTCCATTTTTGTTTTCCTCTTACAGGACACTAAAAAAGGATCGAGACTTCTGAGCTAAGGTCTTCGTATTGCTGAGCTGTAGTTAGTGCCAAACAGAAAGACTGGATTCTTCCAGCCTGTACATGCACATGCTGTACTTGAGTCCACGGCATGGAACAAAACATCAAACAAGACAGCAAAATAAATAAATACGTAGTGCAAATATTCTAGTGGCTGTCAACTGGATATGAAAAGTATATTGATTAATGATAAAATTAGTCAGATTTGAAATCAATACGTAAAATGTGTGAAACCTCAAGGCCAATACACGTTTTGCTTTCTGCACTTATTTCTGCAAAGTGCCATCTGTTGTACCAGTATTCCCCATTAGATGTCGCTCTCTCACTTAACTAAAAGGCACAGAGGAAAACCTGTTGTTACACCAGTGTACATTCATTGAAAAACAATGAATAACTCGATTAGTTGGTATAACACTGTTGTATTTAAGTAATATGGCATAATGAGTGAGAGTGGTATTGGTTAATTATATTACTAGGCATTTAATAAATCAATTAATCTACTTTAGAAATTAACAGTCATTCAAATTCTAATTATAGCTTCTTGAAATTTTATGTAAATATTTCATTTTATAGAGCAAACAACTAATCAGAAAAATAATTGACGAGGCCTACCAGTAATCGATGGCTGATGAAAACAATGGTTGGTTGCAACCTTAAGAGTACTCATTACGGGGTCATTAAAGGCTCTTTTGGCACCCTCTATTGCTTAATTGCACAGTTACTGCATATGCAACACGACTGCCACCCCACAAAATGAAACCGAAATCGCGTTGATTACCTTGTCAGTTAACATAACTCAAAATGATCATTGCTGGTTCCAATTCTTTGGTTTTTCTTTCTCTTTCTTTTTTTTTTATACCTGACTTGCCAGGTATACCTTTAATATTGATCAATGTATTGATTTATTCAAACAAACTGAACTAAAAAAATTAGGTAATTTGTAATGGAAGTTTTATTCATTTTGAAATTTAATGTAAAGATTTCATTATATAGAGCAAACAACTAATCAGAAAATTAATTGACGAGGCCTACCAGTAATCGATTTAAGTAATCAGTAATCTATTACTTTTGTCAACACAAAATATGGTGCCACTTTCTATGTTAAATCTGTATCATTTAGTGGGACCATAAAAACTTTATTTCTTTGACTGAGGTTAGATTGTAATTAATTAAATAATTGTATTTTGTCTTTTGTGGGATCGTCTATCTATCTATCTATCTATCTATCTATCTCTCTCTCTATATATACAAACATTGTTAAACCTAAATCTTAACTTTAAGGAGCAGCCAACTTGATTACAAACCAATACTAGTAAGATGACTTAAAACATTACTTCCCACACTGAAGCAGCTTAAGTATACAGTATGGTGAAAGGATTATTACACACAGCAATTCAAGCGGAAAACTGATAATTCCGGTCCTTGATTATGATTGGTTGAATTGTGTTTGATGCCATTTTATAATTCCGATATAGCACGTCTGTGACCGCATTTTGCTCCATATTGCTGCACTATTCTAAAGTCACATTGGCTGAGTTTGTGTGTTAGTTGGCAACCATTCACCTGAAGGAAATATATTTGTTGGTGGAGGAATTGATCTTCAGGAATAAATTGCTACATTTCTTGTTGCCGTGGCTTTGTCTAATGGATCCAAGCTAGGTAATAAGCCCTTTAAGTCCATTCTTTACCTTAAATATAGCACAGCTGAGGGGGTTTAACAGCACTAACCACTCACCTCTCCCTCACACCCAACACCCCTCAGCTGTGCTATATCCATGGTACTTGTTGCTTAAATATTATATTGCCACTGTGGATCGTTGCACCTCTGGTAATATCGTTATTAACAGTGGCAAATTGCTAGAGCACACCACATCTGAGACTGGGAAAGATATCAAACAAGTGATCACACAAAATGGCTGCCACACGTGACATGCAGTGAAAGAGGGCCACCTAAAATAAACCAGTTCAAATCACTAATAGATGTCAAATCTGCTCCCACAGATGCACTTCCTCTTGGTATAAAGATGTGGACACTAAAGAAGACAGTGGACCTAACAGTTGGTTATGAAAATAGCACAACAGCATTAAAACATGAACGCACACATCACTGAAGCTCCTACTATATCAGTAATAAACTTGGTTTATTAACACACATTCGCATGTGTTTGTTTCATTTCATTTATTGCACCATCAGACCAAATTCAATCTGAACCTGCCAATCATGTATATGACACCTTAAAAACATCCATATGCTCCATTAAGCCATGAGTTTAAGAAACAGTTGTGTCCTCTTGTTGTCTTGGGAGCATTTCCTTAACACAATGAATCTTTCATAACTGCAAACGTTACTAAATACCAGAGATGACAACTGAAGTTACCATTAAACCATGTGTGTGAATTTACAAAAAAGGCCAAACAAACTTAAACATCCCTCTCCATCATGGCTTGGTTTGGGTACCCTTCAGGTTTGAACCAATATTGGTACTTACATTGATGCTTACTATACTGCTACTCCACAACAACTTATTTCAGTACTTCAGTCTGTTTGTTACTCAGACTAGGTTTACTCCTACAACAGTTTATTTGACCTTGCAGTAAGCCTATGCGAACATATATAAGATGTTAGTCAACACAGTGTTAGTCAAATGCAGTATTACGATTAAGTCATGGGAAAAAGATTATTGAAAGTTGGTACTTTTTGATTTTATACTGACTGACACTTGGTTATAATTCTGTGGGTTACTTTTGGTACCATTAAGTCAGTATGCAACACTGGTTGTGGCCAATCTTCATTATGTGGAAATCCACCCATGGAAGTGTGCATCTCACTGCAAGGCCATGCGCTCAGTCCATGCAGGTACCTTCTATGGGTTTCCCACCCACACTTGGTTTAGAAACCTCTTTGCCCTGTCCCCCTCACCCTTTCTGTCTCCTCTGGCTTGCTGTCCCCTCCCTCCCTGCGGGGGTGGCTGTGGGACTAAGCGTACTGGCTCCTGGAGGACTGTACCTCCACATTACCAGTGATGTAGTCAAACAGGACAAAGCCAAACGCCTGTTCAGAGCCAGCCTATCAGGGCAAGGCAAATGCGAGGACTTGTTTTTTTAAGTGTTGTGGGAAACTGGTATAATGAAATGTAGAAAATGAGGTCTCAGAGGTGTTAAATGTTCTAGCCACGGATCTTACCCTGTAGTTGACTTTCTCCACCACCTGCTGTGGGTCACTCTCCAAAATCACCCTACCAAAAAGATAAACAAGAGGCTGCATTTCAACAAAGGTAAAAATAACAGGTGTCCAATAAACAATATAACAATACTTAAACGCACACCAGGTAACATTTTATACTGTTCTGAGGTTAATTTACTAAGTTCATAGTCCCTTTGGTGGTTAAATGTCTCATTACGGGGTCATTAAAGGCTCTTTTGGCACCCTCTATTGCTTAATTGCACAGATGCAGCATATGCAACATGACAATGTCACTCCGATGTTAAATGAAACCGAAGCTGAATGAAAGCAAAATTGCGTTGATTACCTTGTCAGTTAACATAACTAAAAAATTATCATTGCTGGTTCCAATTCTTTGGTTTGCAAACAAATCCACATGAATTGAACAAAATGGTAAAACGTTTTTTTTTTTTTTTATTGCAGACTTGCCAGGTATACCTTTAATATCGATCAATGTATTGATTTATTCAAACAAACTGAACTAACATAATAATTTGTAATGGATGTTTTATTTGTTTTGTAGAATAGAGGAGGGGCAGTCTGGTAAAAGGTTTACTAAACACCATCGCAAGAGATCTATACTGTCTAGATGAGTTCCCTGTGTCAGTGACCAATATCGTGGCAGGCAAACTTGAGACAGCCATTGGGTGCCTGGGTTTAGTATCTTTACCCAAAACACCCTCGCCCAGTATGGGAATTTCCCTAATCGTTGTGAAGACGTTAACTGTGGAACACCTTCTGTGGAACTGGATACTGTAGGTGTCTCTGCCCACAGGTCTTCTCAGCCTGTATTACATGCCCTGTACACATCCCATGGTAACACCCATCCATTTTCTCATACCACCCTACAATCTTTTCCCAGCTTCCAGACTTTTCTGTGGTGAAATTCAACAACCACTCTTACCCGCCATCAATGATCTCATCCACCACCAGGAAGACTCCATCCATATTGTCTAGCAGACACCTCCTCTCCACATTCTTTCTGTGAGACAAAGACAGAGGCTAGTTAACACGGTGTCATGTTATTCTGCATTATCATACAAAAGACACAAACAAAGTTATAATGTGTTAAGAAGACCTGCTGAGAGTAATTACATGGCATGCTCCTGCCCATGCACTCGCTGGAGAAACTACAGGAATCATTATATTACAGCCTATATCTGTATGCAAATCAGGGTGTTGCTAACTCCTCCTTCCTTCTCTTACATGTGTACAAACATCTTTATTTCATATTACATTTCTACCTATAGGGACATGTTTATACATTTTAATCAACCCTTTTAGTTTCTGGTTCTGATGACCATTAATTGTGTGGCTGTCATTGCTCATTGTGTGCAACAACACCGGTTTGATTTTCTTCATGATACTTATACAGACCATACTGAACTCTGGCACACAAGTTACTATATATAGGCTCCTTACTATATATATATATACACATTTTTTTCAGTGTGTTTATTATGATTTTGTTCTGTTTTCATAGCATTTATTCATCAGCTAAAAACACAAACACACACACACCCACAGACACACACACACAAATCCTGATCAGCACATGGCATGGAAAGGCAAACAATGTGGCAATCAACAGGCCATTACTATTTTGGAAAGAGCCCTGCCCATGCAAACATGACTAATGTCTTTCCCCACTTTGGGGTGTGTCAGATTTAGAGCTGCTCAGCCCTTTTTCAAAGCTTAATGGAAGTGTGGTGTTTTGCACTCTCTGTCTCAAAACACACACACACACAAACACACACACACAAGGATGGAGATAGAGAAAGAGAAATATTGAGTGTCTGTGTGTGTGTGTGTGGAGGGGGAGGGTGCATTCGTTTCTATGGTGACAGTACAAGTCTTTGCCAAGCAGCTGTAGTTTAGTGATTATAGGTCGGAAACAGAATAATATGAATCAACAGGTATTAATACAATAAACACTGTTTTAGGATGGATTTCAAAATGGGCTTGATGGATTTGGTATAATAGAAAAGTGATTTAACACAGGGAGGTTTACAGTATCTTATTAACAAAATATCTGTAAAAACATTGTAACACCAAATAATTTCAGCTATGTATTATCAATAAGCAACAACAAATTGTTTAATTCCTATATTACTAGTAGTTCAACACCAGAGACTGTCATCCTTGATTTCCAGCCTACTGTAACTTTTATTAAAGGAGTGGAAAGAAATTGGTTGCCATTATTTGAGGCAAATAACACCTAGCTATGAATGTCGAGAACGTACCTTAAGATTTGGCTGAGGGATTCAAACAGGCAATTCAGGACAGCCATCAGCATCAGCTGCAAAAGTCAAGGGAAAGATAGAGACCAAACGCAGTCCATGATTAGTTGGACAAAGCCAGGCATTGATGGGTGTACATAAAAAGGGGGAATGAGACAGAGGTTGTATTAAAAAGGAAATGGAACAGATAGCAGTACTGAAAAGAGAGCGAGAGGAGAGGAAGAGGTGTGTCCATGTTATTCTCACGGTTCTGGCACTCCTCAAACAAAATGGGAGACTCTGCAGCGATACCACTGATGTGGACAAAGCGTGCCGGCTCGGTGGCCTAGTAACGGGGTGCTGCCATACACTGCATACCTCATTCTCCTGGGCACTGCCAACCACGTAGAAGAAGAGATCAATGCTGCTCTTGTAGACAATCGTCATCCCTTCCAAGAAGGCAATCTCATCTGCTCAGGGAGACAGAGAAAGACAGAGAGACAGAGAAGAGAGAAGAAATGAAAGAGAGCATAGAGATAAGAGAGATGGAGGGAGAGAATGAGAATAAGTTTCCCAGGGGAGAAACTAAACGAAGGCGAAAAGCACCCATTAAAGAGACGCATGTGTAATAACTGATGCTCTGGCTTGATATGAAGGAGCAGTGGTGAGTTAAGTCTGTAGGTTAGTGAGGTATAGATCAAAAGGAGGTTTAAAGGGGATCGTATTGACAACACCTGAAGGTCAGGAGGAGGCTTCAATTTTCTGTGGCCATGAAGCAACAGCAAAAAAAAGAAAGCTGTCAGTCAGGGAACAGGTTCTCTACTCTTTTGTCCGTCGTAATCCAAGCTCCCGACCCCTCGAGGATCGAGACCTGCCTTACAGTCCCACAAAAAAGCTAAACTAGCCAATCAGCACACAGGAACAGTTTCACCTTAACAAGTTTGACCAATAGGGCCACAGCAAACACTACTAGCTTCATTCATTTGAATAGCTTGTGGGCTACTGCTGATGATTGAGAACAGCTTGGTGAAATAAATCAGGGCTAAACCTATATGCCCACAAAAACTATGTTCGCACAGATAGCATCCAGTTTTGAAAGAGGAGCTGGCTGCCATTGTCTTAGGAAGAAAGTGTGGACAAAGTGAGGGATCATTGCTCCATATGGTGATTCTTGATGTTTAATTGAGCTGTTAAGTCCCTCAAATAGACTAAAACTGGAACACCTACTGTCAGCTTTGTGGGTCTTGTTGAAGACATTCTTTTCAAAACTCCTCTGTTCCTTCATGGATGGGTAGAGGTCAGGATCGTAGTACTGGAAAGAGGTAAATCAGATAGGAAAAAGTGCAAAGTTGAGTGCAAAGTTTTTTTGTTCAGGAAAGAAGCATGTGTTTAGAAATAGGGTGAAGCACTCGAGTGCATAATATTTGAGGATGCTAATGGCAGCATGAAATAAAATTAATGGAATGACATTCTACCTTAGACAGAAGTCTGTTCCCATCATTATCCAAAATAAATACGGCCTTCACTGTGTATAGTGAAGGTTCCTGAAAGTAGATACAAATAACATCAATGGGCGTTTCAAAATCAGAAAGGGCAGGATCAGACCAAAAATCAAGACAAGAATCTGCATTCAAGGAATGGGACACATGGTGCCAATGATTTGTCTTCATCCATTGCTGCAGAGTTATTCCTAGCCAAAGTTCTGTTATGCACTGACTACAACTGACTTAGAGTCTTAGTGTATCACAGAACTTCGGCCAAGAAAACAGAGAGGGGCTGGTAAAAATTAACCTTAAAGATGTTAGTGTGACGGTGACTCCATCTTGCCAGATCTAATGTGATGCCATATGGAAAGAAGGTTAACCACAGCACTACACTACAGAGCTTAAAAATGTACCATTCCCTGAAAATTGACTCCACCGTCTGTTGCACGTTGATATCAGAAAAGGCCTTGGCAGAGGGCTTTCGCTGAATGAAATTACCACTTCAGATGGGCCTACTCCACCAGGGAGACTTAAGGGCTTAAAATACATTACCTACGATGTCTAGGTAGATGCAAAGGAATGAAACCATACAGGAAATTGTAGTCAATTAGTTCAAATAAAAAAAACTGCAATATTTAACCTAATCAATTTGTAAGGGTACAAAACTGAAATTGCAGAGTAACATCAAAGCGATACATTCATGGCTGACCAGACATTTGAAATACTTGTGGATTGACAAAAAAACTGCACCACAGTGAGAGCCGCGGCGGCACACGTTTTGCAAACTGAGTGAAACGACCTACCGAAGACGTGGCATCCACGTCCCATTCGGTATAGCCTCGGATTGGTCTATTGCGCTTGGTTTAATAAGTTTGTGTTGTTGTAAGACAAAGTATTGCAAGTGTGTTCTAAAGAATAACTGATCCATAAAAAAAGAGAAAAAAAGATCTAACCACGTTCCACATATTTAAGAGGATACTTTCATTTAAGATGGGTAACGATTTTACGTTTGAGCCTGCACCTAGCCTATTCGGTGATCTGACTGGGAACTGTTCGAGAGTTAACGTTTGGCTATGCGACACTAGATTAAGCTATGTATTCCTCGCCAGGATACGAAAAGTGCAACATTGGCTGCAACATTGTTAATAATACACAATGACAATCAATGCAGCACTGACGTTTATTTAAAGCTATCACACGCATTGCCAAAGTGTTTGGTTTCCATCTGGCTTTACAGCCTTTTAGCTTAACGTTAACTCTACAGGACGCAATGGTCCACATAACATTCGAGAGCGCAGTTTAAATTAATACCTTGAACGCCATGTTTGTTAACGGCTATTGCGCAATCAACTAAAAAACATTACATCAAATATTTGCAAATTACTGACCAGAGACACTGAATCCATGGTGTTGTTCCTGTGTTGACGTGGACAGGTTTGAGCTGTCATTACAGCAGACCTCGTAGAATCCTCTGACTCACAAATGGGCGGACCTAACTGTGGGCAGGCAAAGGCTGCGAGATTTACTGAAACTGGACCACGGAAGACACCATTTGGGCTCTTCGGAGACGGCTTCGGGCATTCATATTGTACAGTGCCGGAACCAAAATGGCGTTTTACGACAAACCACAGCTCCATATGATAATCCATGCAACAGGGTTTTTTTATTATGGATTTGAATAGTTTAAAAACCCATTACACAGATGCAGATGAAGAAACCATATGAGAGTTATCAGCTTGGAGTTGATAGTAAAAAATTTAACTACACTAATGAAAGATCGCAAGTTTAATGTCACCTAGGCCCTACTAGCTATTTGACTTTTGCATAACGTCTGGCCATAAACCTTTAGGTCAGTGGCCGCCTTCTTTCACGGATAGTAGCCTTCATCAAGGCTTACCATCCAATCAGGGTGCTGAGTTTTGTCGTGTCTTTTTTAACAATATTAGTTATTTTTTTCAGAATCAGGGATTAAATGCTATCGCCTACTGTTCTAGAAAGTGCTTAATGTGACCACTGTAATTGTGAAGTTTTTTTTAGGTCTAGCCTACTTGCCTACTAGCCTAATGTACTTCACGAATAAAGCTTAACGTAAAGTAACTAGTTGATGGAAAGAAAAAACAAGTTTAGTTCCATAGGCATGACAGTCGATTAATATTCCCTATCATTACATTGGTAGGACATTTTATGGTGTTTTTGTGGATCAGAGCTCTGGTTTCAAATCTCACGCCTGATGAGGAGTCAGTACACTGATTATAATGGCCTATGCTCGTTAATGACCAATGCAATGGACAAGTGTAATGTCAAATAGTAAACAGGCTAGGAGTTATTCAGTGTTTTTTAGCAGTCAGCATACCACAGTACACACAACCAGAACTGAACACTTCACTTTTCCAAAATGAAGCAATGAAAACAATCTAATTATTTAAAAAACTCTGCTTTGTGGCCGTATGGCACACACATGGTAATATCTGATTCAGTTTGAATGTAGGCTACAAAACAGTGTTACGCTATAACAGTATAGCCTGGGTTTACTTTTATTATTGAAGTAAAATTCCTTGACTTGTCAGGATATTGAAAATCAAAGCAGAACATATGTCACATGGAATAAGCAATATTGCAAGATAGAGAGTGGGGTGACCACAAATATAATCTGTTATAGATTTGGTCATAAATTTTGGCTTAATCAGTCTTTACAACCAATGTTTATCCTCTTTGATCACATATGCTCCTATATACTATATTATGTGTGGCTGGCCTATATGTGACCTATTCACATTGAAAGTTTTATTGGGTGTTTTTTGTTGTCAAGAATAACACTAACGGACTTGAGAAACTTGAGAAACATCCTGTGAGAGTTTTGTAGAATTTTGCTAAAGGTACAAGGCTGACTGACAGTGTACAGATCTCAGAGCGGTGCAGATCTGGATGTTCTGTTTCTAAAATGTGTAATAGCCTGTTGCTCTAACGGTAGGTAATACTTTAGTGTGTGCAACTGTAAAAACAGTGCGGTTGATAAGTTATTAAGCGGGTTTCAGCTTCTTGCCACTAGGGGTGCTTGACTAGACGGGATGTTTCTCCTGTAAAGTGGGGACAAAGAGATATCCACGCTGAAGCCTTTTGTGTGGCAACGCGTGCACCATGACAAAATGGCCAAAATGACCCATATTTAGAAATTTTTACATCATTTTGTTTTTTGATACACGTCGATTCTGTAGACAGCTGATATTAATTGAATCCAAAACTGAAACCTATGGACATTTGAACTTTTGAACAGTGATATCTACATTTTCCGAATAGACTAGGACCATGGTGCATTGTCTGACACCTGTTGAACAGTTGCGGGGGCTCAAGCCGGCAAACTGACCAATAGCACTGCGCAGCCGGCGCAAGCAGTTCCGCATGGGAGTGAGTACAGCGAACAATAAGCGAATACGTTAGAAGTAGCGACGTAGGTTAGGTTTAGTCTTGTGCAATAGACTGTTTTGCTGCTGATCAAGACTGTGCTGTTGCCGGGTGGGTAAAAAAAGTAAAACTCGGCGCGTCATATTGGGAGGAGATAATGATTCACCGGCAGCTCTGGAGTTTATAAATGCAATTACTCAACAACAGGGTGCAGTCAGTGCAGTTCTGCCGTTAACCCATACAAAGACGGGATAGTCTATTCTGAGACCTTTGTTTATTGCCCGTGTCCACGTCCCTGATGGGTAAGTCTGTAGTTGAAAACTTATAACTTTTCTAGTCGGAAACGTTACGGCTTAAGTTATGTTTATCCCATTCTACTGTGTTAATCAGCTGTTTTAGCCTTGTGTTAGCCCTTGTGTGCGTAAGCCTAGGCTATAACGTTTGTGCGAATTCGCGAAATGGGTCAGTTAGGCTACACTTAAGTGATGATCTGCAGGGTTTTTATGTGTTGCCGGTTTCAGCTCTTTTTAACGTTAAAATGATGTGGCCGAAGAAGCAATAGAATAAATAAGTTGACTTATGTTCTGCTAAATTTCAGAAAAGTTTGATTTGATCCCGATTACCCTATCCCCCAAATCTGTCTATACATGACACTGAAACAAACTTCAGCACCTGCTGCTGCAGGCGTTTCTTTGTGCTTTTCCAAACGTTAGTTTCACAAGTCAAGGCTGGCCATACCAGACTCGCCTAGCCGGCGAATATAGCCTAACGTTATCTGAACTGCCTAATACTTGATGCCAGAACAGTGCAAATATTATACAGTGATGGTGGCTGTCTAGGTGGACTCAAGTAGCATCTCAAATGAAACATAGTTGCATCTTTTGTGTTACGCATTACAAATTAAGCTATCTGTAACAGGCGCGTGTCTGTCGAGGCTTTGTGCACTGTCCACAGCCTAAGGTTATTTCCTTGGACATGTCCAGATTACATCATGTAACCGTTGTCGTGTGACTAAAACCAACCACCCTGATAATTCCCAAACAAGTTTGCGAAGTAGGTGAGTGTGCTTCGTTGATAAGCCAACGAACAAAGACAAAGAAGCCCAAAACGAAAGTAACCTTATTTGTCTCGAAAACTGGAATTACAATTACTAGTATTACAATGGTAATGAATCAATTAGACTGTGGATTATGAATGATACATGGCGATGTTTGTTTGGGAGCTCTTTTTTTGAAGGCTCATCAGTTTTCACTTGCATAAAGCAGTCCAGATGTCAAGTATTGTGTGAACTTAAACGTGCTTATTTTTGTTTTTGTTTGTTTTCAGGGTGGCTACAGAGGCACAGTGGAGACTGAGGACAGACAGGAAGATTTCTTCTTCAATTTCAAATAATTTTCAAATAACTTTTTTTTTATCCTTGCATTTGTATGTTCCTCATAACAGCGTAGTGTACAGAATAGTGCCATAATTTAGATCCAGGAACTTTTTTTTTGACAAACCCAAACTAAACCATCTTATTTGTGTTCGTGGTATATGTTGGGGTCTTTCCCCAACTATTGACATCATGTACTTAAAGAAGTACCTGACTGAGGGCCTGATTCAGGTGGCCATCCTACTAAGCTTATGTGGGATGCGGGTAGATGTGGATCCATATCTGCCCCCTCTGCGGGAGATCATCCTTGGCCAGAGCTCTGCCCTGACACAGACGCAGTTCCACAACCTCCGCAACTCCCTTGAGGGTCAAGACCTCCACCCCAAGAGTGTGGATCTTGATGGCTTCTTCACAGCCCGCAGGCTCCTCGGCTGGGTGCGCTCCCTGGATCGCCTGCAGCTGCCCACCACAGAGCTGGAGGCTTGGCTAGTTCATCGGGAGCCTGAGCCTCTGGGGCCTGTGTCTGGGCAGGGTGGGCAGCTGGAGGCAGAAGGTGGGCTGGATGGCACTGGAGATTTCTCGGACCTTGGCCCCAGAATGGGAGGAGGTGGAGTAGAAAGCAATGGTTCTGGTGGTGGAGGGATTGTGGGGGGAGAGTTGGGCTATGGACAAGCTGCTGTTGACAACAACACCGCCCTAGGCGCTGTAGCTCCTCTCCTGAGAGGTGAACAACAGGATGACAATGACATCATCTTTAAAGAGGTAGATCCACTGATTTTGTGAACTTGCATGCCTGTCTCAGAACTGTTGTCACACTCACACAACACAGACCTGTTCAGTGAGAGCCTGGGGGCCACTGTGAGACTTGTTTGTGGAAAAATGCTAACAAATGCTGTAAAAAGGCAATAAGGCCTGAGCATGGTCAGCTGAAGTAAGGACTTTGTAGCTACCAGGAAGTAGATCCTGTTTTACATCTGAATAATGTACTAGTATATCATCTTGACCAAAGGCACCATCTAATATAAAAAGCAACAGTAGAAATCTGTCATTAGTAGAGATTTATCCTTTAAGTATATATTTTCAGCTGTTCTACTTGACCTGAACATAATCATTAGGAGACTGATGGAAAATAGACCCTGTTTAAAATAAGCAGCAACATTCTGAATAAGTCTTTCACATGTCACCAGATGCTCACGATATGTTTGTTGACATCTGCGCAGCTTAGAAACATTGGGTACTTTTCCCCTGTTGCCAGTACTTTGTGTTGTTGGTACAGGGTAAGAGTTGATGGCTGGGCCAGGCATCGAGTGTCGGCATGTGGGAGCATGGCTCGACAGGACCCTTGTTACTTAACAGCTGCTGGCTGAATGTTGTGGTGTCCTAGTGACCGAGAGAGACAGGAATCGTTTTGACAGCATGTGACCAACCCCAGTATTGCCTGACATGTCTGCCCCTAGCTGGTAGTTTTAGAACAATTCAGGAAACATGTAAATACTTAGTAATTGTGGGCCAGCTCACAGAAATACATTCTGATGTTTGACTGATGTTTTTTGACCATGTGAGTTTGGAAGCACCAAATTCAGTTTTACATTGAAGGGTCTCAAAATGTACACACTTTAATATACCTTCATTTTGTATGGATTTATATTAGAGGAAAACCTACTAACACTGTCTTGTCACAGTTATCTAATGAACAAAAGATTATAAAGGCTTGCTAAGTTGGCAAGCCCAAGGCTGGCTGCCTCGTGCTTACTGTTTCAGTCTGAGTATGTGACCAGCCTTGGCACAGTGCCCAGCTACCAGAACTGTTGTGGGTTCCGCCTGGGGACTCTCCCACTCTTTCACTCTCTCCAACTCTTTGTTTGTCTCTCTATCCCTCATACACTGCCTCTCTATCCCTCCAGGCATTCACTTTTTTTCTTCCATTTTTCCTTTGTCTCTTGCCACTTGCACCAGTCAACACCATGCCTTAGTGCACATGCTCAGTTGAAATGATGATTTTTTTTACTTCAACCTGTTGTCCCATCTGAGACGAGGACATTCTCTGTCCATGAACAAACTCTCCCAACCAGACCCCATACTGTTTGCTGCATTGCTGGTCACACATGTTCATCTACATGGCGAGGACAGATCAGATTGGCTTGCTTGCGCGTGACCTGCTTGTCTATTTCTGGTTTCAGGGCATGTGTTTGTTGCTCTAATATGACTAAAAGGCACAGCACTTGTCCTTCACCTCTGCATTTCTAGTCATTATCATTTTCCTCTGTGCCAGCCTGGTATGCCTTGGGCAATGGGCATTGTAAATATTTAACACTCAGTTCTCAGAACTATTGACGAACTGTGAGTTTTCCCATTATGTTCTAAATCAGTTGATTTCTCCATGTTTTCTTAATTAGAAAAATTATAATAAAAATTACTTTCTGATTCCAGGACTCAGGGATTTATAGTGCATCTGTAAAGACAGGACTATTTGTTTGTATAGAACAGTTGTTTTTGGATAAAACTGGACTGAACCCATGTACAGAGCGCATCAGGAAAATCTAATGGTAGATCTTCAGCAGGAAATTGGATGAAAGCGTCATACATGCAGTTGTTGCTGCCTGCAACGTGTGACTTGTTTAGAACTTTCCGGTATTTTTGATTGATTTACTGTAGAGCTTTTGTCAGTTCAGTCAATAGGATCGATTTGATCCAGACTGGGGTCAGTGAAAGATTAGGAGAGGTATCTTATATTTCACTTTCACAGAATAAGCAAAACTCTTCTAGAAAATGTTATTGGGCCACTGTATTTGTGGACACAGAGGATTCTCAGCTGCACTGTCCAGCATAGCCCATGTCCCCGGAGCAGCACTTGACTGGGCAGGTTTGTGGTCTATCGTGGTGTCCCAAGAAGCCTGAGCTGTGAGTTTTTGGCTTGGCTTCTCTGACCCCAGCAACTCTCAGGGTGGTTGTTTTGAAATGTGAGGAAGGGGGTTCACACACACACACACACACACACACACATACATTCGCTTTCGCAATGCCTGTTTACTGGTCAGGTGATTCAGTGTGCATCCCCTGTCTCATCTCTTTACTGGACACTTTAAATGCTTGTCTGTGCCAAACTCCCACTTAGGCTTAAGTTACCCATGTTTAAATGTGGTCGACACCAGTTCTGTTTTTATGTTATCATACGATGTTGACAAGAATCCATGTGAGGTGAGGTGAAATAGTGACTGTAAACAGAATTAGACAGCTCTGTAAATTATCTCAGAAGCTTGCCACAGTGTTTCATGTAGCACAGAAAATAACATGTGTTTTTCACTGAGAAGAAATTGAAAGGAGAGACTGGGAGACTAGGGCTACATGAAAAAGTACATTGAATGCAAAGCCAAGTATCCCCCACAATAACAACAACAGGACTCATAAGGAAAAAAATCTAAAGGGGCTAACGCAGCATGTTGCATTTTTTTCACTTGAATTAAGAGAACAATACAATAGGTCATAAAGGCAATGAAGACGTGAGCAAAGGACAGTGGTGAGGTACAGTTGGATAAAGGGATTCCATAAGGAAAGACTGCCACAACAACAGGGTCAACACGGTTAGTGGGCTAAAATGCATGTATTCATGGAGGGGAAGTAAAAATATTGACTAAGGAGCGCCGATAATCTCAGTTCAGTCAAACAATTTTTAGCGCAAGAGACATAATTTGGTTCTCTTTGGGTCATTTAGATCACTGATTTGGGGTCAGTTGTGCCATCTCTCAATGATTTAATAGTTATCAGTCCCTTATATATGTCTAACACGAGCATAGAAGTCAGGGTCATGCATCTCTATCACCAAACCACTTTAGGATTTAAGGCCATTTTTCCTCAACAGCTGAAATGTTGCTTCATTCAATTTGAGATCAATCGGTGGGCGAGGAGGGCACTTTAAATTTAGTGCATGCTGGGACTCAGCAGCGGGCTTAAGTGAGCTCTTGTCTGGGTGCATGCAAAGGTTAGATCTATTTCAAGCTGTCTCACTACTCGTTGGTTTTTGTTTTGGTGGTAGATATGTTGACAGATTTGTGTGAAAAAAATGAGAAGACAAATTTGTATCAAACTTGCAGACTTTTCTGTTTACTAGGAAGACAAGCAAGATGGTTGAGAGTATTTTGGGAAAGACACTGAGGGGACTGGTTGGCATGAAGTACTCTGGAAATTCACAGCTCATGTCAAGCCAGGGTCTACATACCAGACACATTGTTCAAAATAGCTCTATTATGTCACTGGGAAGCTTCATGGAACTCCACAGAAAATGAACAAACTTTTAAAAAGGAAGTGAACTGTAGCAACTGTAGTTGCTTAAGATATTATGAATCTGTTTAATCATTATTCAAAGTACAGTGAGATATCGTCTATGAACTTTGATTATTTTTTTATTTCTGCAGGATGGTGACATCTTAAACTTCCTTCAGCCACAGGAAACAGATCGGAGTGAACAGTCTGACAGGCCTAGTTACAGGCACTACCGGCAACCTCTTCTGAATTCTTTTGATGATGCGGAGGAGGATGAGTTCTGTGCCGATATTTGGTCAGCTGGAGGGCAGCATCACTCTTATGGGGACCCTCCATTTGGAGCAGGTGTTCAAGAAGTAAGACCCTACACAAAATCTGTTCACTTCACTCAGTTTGTGTGCTTTTCACACAACAGAGCTGCATGCCTTTAAACCTTGCATTACACTTACATCACAGCAGTGCTGTAGCCACAGTGCAAACAATACCGAATCCTGTTCAAAGCACCCAGCCACCCACTCTAGAGGCTTTTAATGGAGTATTTCTTACACAATTGGCTTGTAAAGCCCTGAGAAAAGTATGTAAATCTGCATACCTAAGATTTGATCAATTCTTCATCTACAGTATGTCGTCAAAATTGGACAGGCCAATTGAATATTTATCCATAAAAACTGTGTAGTTGTTTTTTACTTAATGATGCAATGATCCAATGTTTAATGAACAAAGCATGAAAAGCATGAACCCAACATATCAAACACTGGTATGAATAATTCTAACAATAGTTTTATTTCGATATTGATATGATTGCAATCGATAGCAGGAAACGAAGGCAAGAAAGGTCATCTAACTTCACCATATAAGCCATACAACATCTGCCTGGAAAATATAGCAATCATTCATAGAAACTGAATTATCAGGGGCCGTCATTGAGGTTATTGAACCAATGCGTAAGATTACATAACCTGTATTTAACCAGTTGGCCAGAGGGTGTGTACCAGTCTGAAATGAGGTCAGTTTCTCTTTATCTCAGAGCTTGTTTTATGACCGCTATGGCAGGTAAGGTTGGTATTTTGTACCAACATGAAAGGTACAGCTTGTTCAGTCAGGTGTATTCACAGAAACAAAAATTTGTGTGACAAAATGTTTTAGATTTGATTAATATTTTTGCCGATGGTTACTTCAGTGCACAGGCATGACGTTTCTGTTTGTGATGTTTGTGTTGAACACTCACAAGAAAGACATGCACACTCACACACTGACCTAGATACCAAGTCAAAGTTCTTCAGAATCGTGGGCTGTACCTGTTAGGTTGGTTTTATCTGATAGGATTGTGCAGTTCTTCAAGCCTCTCCTTGCCAGTATTTATGTTCCCCTTCGATCATGATCGGTTTGATTCAGCCAGAAATGTGACCATCCTGGATGCAAATTACAAATCATGCGAAGACCAGTTGCTATGGGCAAGCCATGGCATGTTTCAGCAGTAATTAATGTTGACGCAGCATTTTTCAGTTTGAAAGTATCTTGGCACCGATTTCTAGAGAGTGAACACAGATCTTCACTTTTTGCATGTCTGCCTTTTATGTGATGGATTTCACGTATTCTCCATCCCGCCTCAATAACGGCCTAGGAATGAAGCTGACAAAAGCTATTTGTGCTGTACATATCTGCAAAGCCTGACCCTATTGCACTGAGCTTTGCCTTGGCATGAGCAAGAGTTGGCAAACTACGTCAGTGCACATGCATGAAAAGGTGAAAAGAGAGGTTGGTTTTTAAAGCCTCTGCTGTCCTCCTTCAGCTGATGGGCCCTGAAGTGGACACTTCACTGTCCCTACATGAGTGCTTACAGCTACTGGAGGACAACTTCCCTTTTGGGCAAGAGGCACAGGTAAACGGTCTGAGGCATTGGTCGGTCTGGTTTTGGTCATGTTTTCTTTCTTTTTTTTTTGTAGTTTTTTGTTTGTTTATTGTTTTGTAATATCTGTGTGTCATAATCATATCCATGAGTATAAACTCTGGAATCACTATCAAAGCAAATAAATCAAATAATAATGATTTGGTAATTTGTCCATTAGTTTGGAATTCCTATATTTAACTTTAAATAGAGATAAAAAATGTATTAAAATCATGCCACATGCCAGTGGCTACATGCATCTGTAATTCTGTTGCACAATCATGTGGAGAGCCATAGTTAAAGCAGACTTAGCTCTCCTGCAGATTTAGTCCAGCTGACAATGAACACTGAACTCTGAACTACTATTGCATAGTACAACTGTAAATATTTGGAAATGGGTATATGCTATGAAAAAATGCCATATGTCTCACAAACCCTTCATGCTGTTGTGTTCAACAATCATTAACAGTACCCGAATCATAAGTGCAGACATATAGTACATGTAATTATTTTATGTAACGTTAGTTGTATGTAATTTGTATATGTTATTGTTACTTCAGTGCTTCCTATATGTTACTTCAATGTATGTTTTTGTGGTGGTGTTTTAGCATCCCGATCCAGAGCTGATGGGATTGGATGAAAATATCTCTGTCTCAACCCAGAGGCCCCTCCTGTCCCCATTCATCCCACCTGGGGATTCATCAATGGAACTGGAGCAGCAGTGGCATGATGTTCTAGCCATTATGGAACCCCAGGTAAATCCCAACTATTCCTGTTTGTCAAAAAACATGTTAACCAACTCCATAGTTGTGACTAAAGAAACACAGGCCCAAAAATAGTTTAGATCCGGTGACTCTCCCAGAGACTCTTAGATGTTAAGAAATCTGGTTCTTATTTTATAAAGGAACATAAAATCTTACTCTTAGGTCTTTATAACTGGGGATTTAAATGCCACTTCTGTCTTGTTTTTTGTAGGATATGGACTTGGATGACACAGCACTGAATTTACCGGTCAACAGTGTAGAACATGGAACAGCCACTGGGTCAGTTGATACCTTGCTTCATCAAGATGTCAGCCTGCACCACTCTGTGTCTACAGTACGTGACGATGCCACAGAGGGATTCTCCCCTTTGAATGCTGCTCAGACACCTTCAACACAACACTATTTAAGCAATAATTCTGATGGCACCTTTGATTTTGGGACTGCTGATATAGCGGATCTCCTGTTGCCCCCTGAGTTGAATGACACTGCCAACTATGACTCAGATTTGGTTGATTCTGCTCTGCTCATGAACCTTCTAGAGGAGCCAGCTTTGGCCAGTCCTCTCAGACCTCTGCTAGAAGAATCTATGTTGGACGAGATCAGTTTAATGGACCTGGCCATAGAGGAAGGCTTTAGTCCCTCTCAGATGTGCCAGCTGGCAGAGCACCTTGAGGACTCCGACTCTGGACTTTCCTTGAACTTCAGCCACAGCCCAGCCTCCCCAAGTGGATCTGAGGCTTCCTGTTCTTCCTCATCTTCTGACTCTTCATCTTCCTTGTCAACCACAGGGTCTTTTTCTGAAGAAGGGGCAGTTGGGTATGATCCTGGATATGAGGGCATGGAAGACTCTGAGGAGAGCGCGTTTGAGGGACGCACAGCAGAAACCAGCAAAGTGTGTCGAGCAAGCTACATGGAGCCAAACCGCTTTCAACGCCTCCCTTGGCTAGACGACATTAGCCACGATCACACTTACAACCAGCCATTATCCTCACGGCAAATTCCGGAAAAATCCAAAAAAGGCTGTTCTGAGGAACCCTGTGAGTTTACGATCCAGGACAAGTCTTTGAGTCGTGACGAACGTAGGGCCCATGCTTTGAGGATCCCTTTCTCAAACGATCACATTATCAATCTACCAGTAGAAGAGTTCAACAGGCTCCTTGCTAGGCACAAGCTGAGTGAGGCCCAACTCGCACTGATCCGAGACATCCGCCGGCGGGGCAAAAACAAGATGGCGGCACAGAACTGTCGCAAGAGAAAGCTGGATGTCGTCCTTGGGCTGGAGCGCAACGTTGAGGGGCTTCGGCGTCATCGGGCCCGCTTGCTCAGAGAAAAAGCAGAGATTAACCGTTCAGTGCAGGAGATGAAACAGCGCCTCAGCAGTCTATACCAGGATGTTTTCTCTAGGCTGAGGGACAGCGAGGGCAGGCCTTACTCCAGCCAGGAATACTCGCTTCAGTTCAACACAGATGGTCGTGTTGTACTGGCCCCGAACCACACAAGCACGCGGTCCAGATGCAAACCCGGCAAGAAACAGAAGGACAAGAGAAAGTGAGTGGATGGAAGTGAAGTCAGTGTAAAAAGTTACTTCTCTGCCTCATGTACTAGAGCAAGTAATTTCTCCTACATCTCTGCTGAGGTGGTTCTTACAGTTCTTACAGACTGTTCTCAAAGGTGAAAGCCAGAAACTGACATTGTAATTACCTGACTGTGTTAATTGTGCATTAATTAACAGGATGGGAACAATAGGACAAGTAAGGGAATGCAGAATTTGATGACAGAGTGCACAACTGCTGTCAAGAAAACCAGGGAAAACACTATCCAGCCAGGGTATAAAAACACTGCAGAAACAGGACAGTAGCACATTGATGTGCTTCAAAACAAACAACACAGACCTCTAAATGAAAGAAGACATTGTTGCTGACTAGACACCAAAGAAACTTGAATTGAAAACCGGGAAAAAAATCTTTGAAAGGTGGTCACCACCACAGAAGGCATTGGGGAGTGGAGAAAGCTGCCAAACTGTGTGATGCATAATGAGATACTTCACATGTTATGTTGCATGTGAACTCACTTTTACAACAAACTGACTATGGTGAAGGTAGGCTATGTGAAAACCCCCAAGATGGGGCATTTAAATGCAGTAACAATGAACAGTAGCCTGTGTTGTAGCTACTTGGAGTTTAGTGAAGTGTGCCTTAATCAGAGAGGCTCTGGCTGAACCCCAATGTCCTGAACCTTGAACCCTCGTGATATAATGAAAGCTGGCATGAATCCACAGGTGATGCAGTCTATTCATGTCATTTTAAAAAAATCTCTGGTTGAGTAAAGGGGTTCAGGGATTAGGACTTTATAAAGACATTGGGATTCAGCCACACTCCACACAGTGTAACAACCAATCATCTAGTTTGGGGTTATTTTCTCAATGTCTTCAACTTTGCTTTGTGTGACCCCTGTGTATTTACTGAAACAATGATGGTTGTTTCAGTTTATGGGTTGGGGAAATCATGGAACTTGGAAAACACCAGCAACTACAGTTAAAGAAAAAAAGCACTTATTTATTGATCAAATATATATATATATATATTAAATGTGCAGCAGCTTCTTTGCTACCAGGAAGAGGGGGGACATTTCTGAGATCTACAATAATCACACAATTCCATAGAATCCATGTACATTGCATCTTTCTTGCAGACCTTTCTTTGCATTAGGTAACATTTGTCCAGACATGGCCCTGAAAACTCGTTGTACAAACCTCTTGATGCTAAATTTTGTTAGACTATTGTTCCAATTCTCTCTAGTCATTATCAGGAATAGGACAAGATGGCATTGCAGTAGCAGGAGTGGTTCTTTCTGTCCCTCTCCAAACTTTTGAATTATAGGTTGCCTTATAATTCAATGATTTGTAGAAGACAGGAAGCACTGTAGTACTAGGCTACTACTAAGGTGTATCGCTACAGCGCTTTACAGCTCCAAAAGTTTCTTTTAATGTTTGAATGTCCAAATAAAACAATAAGGTAGAACAAACAGTGACACTGTAAATATTGTATAGTACTGGAGGTGAGTATTTAATTTTTGCAAAATGGTTACCTAAATGTTTTCACATTCTGCACTCATACATTGGCTGTGTCTGTACACGTGGCAGCTCTCAGGAAAAATCTACATTAATCAGCCATGTTTTTTGTTTTCTGTATTATCAGTTTTTGTATTGAGTGAATTGCATACACTTTTTGTAATTGTTTTGGTATCTTTTCTGAGTTAATAAATTATATTTCTGTTTGTACTTGCATCACTTCACATTACTACTCATCAGCAAAAGTTGTCACTGCATACTTTTATTTAAATACTTAGATAGGCAGAATATAGGCAATAAATAGGCAAAACAGAGTTCCAGATAATGGAAGCTGCACTCGATGCATTGTAGCATCTTCCTTCACTCTGATACGCTTGGTAGGTCTTGTTCAATCATAGGGATTTTTTTTCTGAATTATGGGTGGTAATTTGTGTGAATAGAAGGGTTGTGCCACTAAATTGAGCAGAACTGGAAAAAGCAATATTCAGCCAATTTCTGGATACATTTGAGAATTAGTCTTAATATAAGACTAATTTTGTGGAATAATCTACCATGTAAATTAATAGGGTTGGGCCATTTTCACAGCATCTTTCACAAATGTTTTTTAAAAGCACTTTCATCAAAGCAGCTCCTTGCCTAAGGAAGTACTGGTAGCTTTCTGGCTTAATTGGTCTACAGTATACTTTAACAGTGTAGAAAGGAGGCCATCACATTTCTTAAAAATGAGGGTTTATTTTGCAAAACTCAAAACAATACAGTAACCCCTAAAACAGTGACAATGAAGAGCAGTAACATGCATGTGTTTTTTTTTTATAACAGAAAACAAAAGAATATACGACAAAGCAGCACTAAAGCACTGGAAGAAAGCTTGTAGCAAAACAGAAAAGACTACACTAGATTATCTCTGATTTGTTTGCTTGCTTGCTGGAATGGGTATTCACAATGTCCTCAATGTAGATTCCCCCACCCAAGTGTCCAATGGTTTTGCATTCACCAATATTCAGAATGTCACTGAACACCAGCCCCAGCGAATACCTGTGCCAATTACTGATCGTTTCACTATGAGGCACATTAAACTGTACAATAAAACTATGATAACGACCGTTGAAGTTCTAAGCCCTGGTGGGGCCAATCCCCTTAAGCCAGACAATGAGGGTTACAAGAGTAAACATGTTACTTGATGGGCATTTTTTTTTATTTGCTTGTATTTTTGTATCCTGCAGTTTACATCACAATACTCTACATTCAGCATTTTAACATGAGCCAACTCAAACATAATGAACAGAATGAGAGGCAGAGGCAGTGCCCTCTTCGATCTCATTGGCCTTGATGGCAAAGTACACCTGCCAGACACTGATACAATGATGTGCATTAGGTTACACTAAACAATGGCAGTGTCCTTCTGTTGTCGATTTAGAATATATATTTTCTTTGATCCCTACCCCCCATCCCCCCCCCAACCAGTAATCTCTAATGAATTGCTTCACACATCGCTACAAACATGTACCTCGCCATTCCCAACCCTCCCCAAAGCACTTTTAAAAGAATGTTACAAACACTGACTGTTAAAGAGTATTTGGGGACTATGAACTATGGGAAATGTAGTTCTCCTCTGTAGTTCTCATTTACGTTTAGTCAGACGTTAGTTACAAAATAACTCAAACATTACTGGGCTTCATTTTCACATTTGCATTTGCCAATGCACTGCCTAAAACAGAAAATTAAAAAAATGTAGAGGGGAGAAAATATTGTTTCACAACTTTCAGAAGCTCAGTTAGCCCTGATAAAAAAGACATGCATTTACACATCACATGACAATATGGAGAGATAGCCACAATTAGGGGAAACAAGAAAGACAAGGGCAATTAAATTGCTAAAATGACCAGCACTGAGACTACTGAGAATACCTGCAACAATGTTGCAGGCCCAACCTCTTAAAGATATGTAGAACATTTATCCGAAAATGTGTGCATAACAAATATACATCTTTGTAAAGTATTCATTTTGTCTTCCAAAAACCAGTCTGTTGATTACGGCAAACACTCACATTCATTACCCTATGAGTGAAAACTACATTTCCCATAATCCAAAGCAGAGAAATGAAGAAATTGCTGAGAAGCCTCTTGATCAGAACTTCCCCTTCTCCATCACCAGTCCTCTCACAACTGCTCACCCCAGATCAGTTTGCTCACACAACCACATCGCCTTCCAAAGAGTCCAGGATCTTTCAGCAGCAAAAAAAAAAGGGGAACAGAAAACAATGATCTAAAAAAGCCCTGTCCTTGGGCCACACCTGTCGGACCCCCATCGAACCCCCCACCCCCCCACCCTTCCCACTATAATCACTCTGCCTCCGATACCCTTCAGTTTTTGTCGTCCTTCTTCTCCTCTTCTTCAGTTGGATAGGAGTGCCATGTCAGTCGCTCCTCATAGAAGGATATGACCACCTGCGGACACTTGACGTTTGCCTCTTTAGCTGGCACCAGGTCTGCTTCATCTGAGTTTTTCCTGTGATGGGGGGGGCAAAGGAAGGACTATTACATTTGTTTACGTCTTACTGGAACTGGAAGGGCTATCCACTAAACTCCAATAGTCCATTTAGGGCTTCAATTAAAACAGATACAATCAACAAAACGAACTTTATTCATATGCAAGTCCATGGATAGCCCAATTGGCTACTTATGATAGTGGGGTGCTTACAACAAGCATCCTTACTGGCTACTTATGATGGTTTGGTACAGATAGTGTTTTGTGCCTGTGTGTGCCCAATATTACAAATAAAACACAAAACAGCCATAGCATGACATTGCTTTGGGTTAACCAAACCTTTCCTTAGAATTCAAATCAAGTGCAAGCAGGTTACCTACCATTTCATCAGGAACATGAGCTCTCCACTAGAGTCTGTGGCACCAATGATGCGCTCTGGGTCCAGTCCTCTGGCAAAACCTCTGGGCTTCTCTGCCTAATAACACAACACAGGCAGTTTGAAAAATGCATACAAGTCTACAAAGGGGGTATTTCACAAACCAAGACAGGGGGTTACGCTGGGCTTTTTGGATTTATTCTTGGCAGGTGCCTGCTCCTGACCAGGCTAAAAGCCACGCTTACTTTATTCTGATGTTAATTCTGGTGTCTCATTGGTTCAGTCAGTTGTCACTCCATTCCAATTCTATTCCAGATACCTCTGTAAAGTATTTCCCAATTCATTTTATTTAACTTGGAAAAAAGCTAGCAGAAAGTCTACATAATATAAATAGCAAAGAATTTTCAGTTACTCAGTCAGTTATTTTACAGTTATTTATCATGTTATAGTCACTGTGTGTTTAGTTGTTAAAAGACATGATCAGAAGAAAGCAGCAGGTGATAAGAAATGGAGTACATATTTTAAGATATTTTCAACAGATTTGATTCAATTCGGAAAGTTATAGACACACACACTGTTTCTAAATTACTTCACGTTTCACGAGGACACACTTAGATGTGGGCACAAATATGTATTCAGCTGCCTGCCATGCCTATTCCAACCGCTTTACAGAAATGATTGAGTTTCTTGTCTCTAACATCAGAAGTTTGACTTCTGTGTTAGCATCAGCCAATTACACTTACTTGGTTTATGCAAATTAGTTAATTAGTTGCACCTTTTAAATCCCTTTAATGACCATTAATGTCTGTCTTTGTTGAAAGACAAGAATGCATGGCATCCAAAATTACTTTCAACAGGTCACCTTGACCTAATCGCTCAAACTCATTCTTACTTGGCATTTATGAAACGTGTTGAGCTTGTATATCCAGGCAGGGATTGTTCAAGCCCTACTCTGGTGTCTTATCTTGGATCTCTTTATTCTGGTTTTGTGAAATACCCCCTTAATCTTACTTGTCTTACTTCCAATGAGTTTTGAGGAGATTTGGGCGAAAGGTTGCTAACATTTGACCCCAATGATCAGTCACAACTATAGCTATTGTTGTACTGGCAACTGCTTTTCCAAAAGTGTAACTAAGCAACCAGGCAAGTGATGATTCTGAAAAAAAAAAAAAAAAAACATTTCCTCTACATTGCCACACAGAGCAATTTTCAGGTAGCAAACACCTAGTTTGCAGCACCTAGACGCTCACCTCGTCTTTCCTTTTCTTGGGCCTGCTCTCCTCTCCACCCACGTCACTGTCCGACTCGCCAGTTTTCCTCTTGCCGCCCTCTTTCTTCTCCTCATGTGCAGACTTCTGGGATTGCAGGAACTCAGCAATAAGGTCTGGGCAATCCAGGTTGTCCTCTGGCTCCCATGTGTTGTCCTCACTGAGGAGACATTAAAATGCTCAGGACAAGAAAGCCAATTTCTAATGGTACAATAAATATCCCCACGAAATATACCACTCTCCAAACTGACAACAAAGGGGAAAAGGCTGAAAAAAGGGACGGGCCAATAAATTCACTCCTGCAGTTAATATTGCTGATGGCACATATTCAAGTGATCGTCCCTCGGTTGGAAATACTTTCATCCAGTATTTCAAATTACTCTCAGTGCACATATGCTCAAACTCCAACATCCGGTGATGGAACCATAAAGGCACAGGCCACATGGGCAAAAGGAGTGTTTTAATGTTGCTTTCCCATCCCCATGAAGTACTTTATGCTCACTGAGTGCTTGGTGTGTGTGAGACCAATCACAGATGGCTAATGGCCAATTTATGGTTCTGTGGTTAAATTGTTGTTGCTACTGCTTTGCAGAGCCTCTGCAGAGGCCTTCTGCATCGCCTGATGTGCAACATTTCATTGAGGTGACACAGGCTGTGACTGGTCAACTCCTCATAGTTCTGAATATAGTGGTAGGATTTCCTGGTTGTGGTGTGTCTATATGTCCATAATATTTTGAAACCAGCGCTTCTTTAGCAAGCAGTACTTTCAGAACAGTGCAGTCAGAACATGAATTGGCTAGCAAAAACCTTAAATAAGCACTGCATTTTTTGCTACAATAACGAGATTGCTGGAAAACACTGCCTCTATTTAACGTTACCTAAATGAAAGCATCACAGAGCCAAACAAATTCTTTAAACATGGTCAACTCGATGACTGTACAGTTACTGGGTAGGTTAATGCCACTAGCAACTAGTGGTCTGTGCCAAGCGTATGTGGACACAGTATGCAGAACTTCAGAAAGTCCACAACGACATTGAGACGTACCTTTTGTGTTGAGCTGACGGAGAACCATAAAATGTGCATGAACTGCATAGCACAAATTTCCCTCAGAGGTCAATATGGTATAGATACACTGTACTATACTACTATGGTACAATACTGTACGACAACACTAGATCTCTATCTGTCCATCGCATTCTTCCCTAGTTTCCCTCAAGGAACCGAGACACAGGCTTCCAAAGCCAGCTGCAGCAGGTCTTAGAATACAATTCTTAGACAATGTGGATGTGCAGAGTATATACAAGTTCCATGGCACATCTGCTTTTGCATCATGTACAAGAACGGTGTTGCAAAATGACTTACTCTGAGAAGCCCTTCCACTTGAGTAGGTACTCCACACGGCCCTTCACCACACGCCTGTCCAGAACCTTTTCCACCACATACTCCTCCTCTTCCTCCTCTACTACCTCCTCCACCTTCTTCTTGTTCTGCTTCTTTCCTGCGGTGGTCGCCAGTTTGGCTGCTGCTGCCGGCGCCTCTGTAAGAGTGGAGGATGAAAAGGTTTGGGGAGTGTGGGGGAGGGAGAGAATGGTTGGTTTTTGGGGGGGTCATTCAGTATCTGGCCTATTTGTTTTCTGTTTGTTTGTTGGTTTGTTTTAAAGGAGGAGAAGGTGATAATGATGCAGCCTTGGGAACTGCTTGAGGCTGAGCCCTGAAAGACACAGGTGTAAATGAGACTCTGGATTCCCACTGTCAAATGAAAAATTCCCTGACGTTTCCATGACTTTCTCTGACTAAAACGCTAAATTTTCATGACATTCACTAAGCAATAAGTCCTGAGAGGCCGTTCTATGCTGTTAGGCACAAAGCAAGTGGAGCGAATTGTTAACAATTGCTGGCACACCAAAACACCAGGCCAAGTGAAACTCATTGGGCATGTAGATTTTAGGTAGGTTTTTAGTTCCAGGTGGGGGTACCCCCCCCCCCCCCCACACACACACACACACACTATGCGGTACATCTAGTTGTACAATATACTGCCTGGATTCAAAAACCTCAAGCAAGGCATTAAAGACCAAGAAGGCAGCATGGAGATCACATTCCTTGAGCAAGTGGATAAATGGACAATGGTTAAACTGCCTTTTCTGTTTTTTCCCCCTTATAAACATTTCATTTGACTTCACTGCCAAAGCTAAATTGGCTGTGCTGTTACAGAAGTGTGTGAAAATTGTATTTTAATAACCAAACACAAAAGATATGGCTAAGTCAGGGCCTCACAAGGATTACTTCACTGATAAGCAGATGAAAAGCTGTAAATATATCATGCACTGATAACCCATTTGCAGCCTAGCGACACATGTTAACAGTTGACTCGCAAATGACATTTGCTTTTTAAAAGCGAAGCTGCCAGACAAACTGAACTAACAAAGAGGCAGGTGTCTTAACAGTGAACTTCCACCCTCATGTGAAGCAGAACCAAAAGGGGCAGTGTGAATTGTGGAAAAGTTTCTTTGGCACATTCTTAAGGCATGGATTATAGAGATCCGGGAGTTCTGTTCTTTTACTGCATTATTACATCAATGATTTGATTAATGCCATCATGCTGGCAGTAAAGTTGGTGTAAGAATAATGGTACATGAATGGCCCCAGTTGCAGATCGAAGCTAGCAGAGTTAAATGTGCACTTTACTTACAATGAAATTGAATTTGATATCTCTATCCCTAAGCATAAGTCTAAACTAACAGTAGACTCACAATGTCAAGGCACTTTGTTAATTTGTTTAAAAAAAGACTACAAGACCTCACCCTATTATCTTATAGGCTATAACTTCTGTCATTGCCAATTACAATGTTGGATGATGAGTCGTCTCTGTTGTAACGTTAACCTCTGCTGCTTAATTGAAGTAAACCTGTGGTGGTTTAAACAGATACAGACTAGGATCTGTACATGAGTTTAACTTTTGCAATACAGCATTACATGGGCCTTAGAGCTGTCAAAAAGAACTAGCCCTTCCGTTACTTTCGCCACTCTACTGGCAAGTTATATGCACCTATATGTGAGGCTAATTTCAAGTAACCTCCTCTGATCTTAAGATGAGTTAAGGTTTGTGTCTGTATTGCCAAGGTAAACCTTCATGTAAAGAAGTCTCCATTTAATTGATATTATGAATCGTCTACTTAGGGTCAGAGACTACATGACCGCTAAGAATAACTTTGTCAGAGTGTCATGTCTTGTTAGTTCAAGCTAGCATAATGTTTAATGTTTGGATGTAGCCACTAACCTCAACGCACCAACCAACAAGGTTAAGTTAGTTCTAAGTCCGACATTCGAACAAAATGGAGTAATGCATATCCACATATCCACTGAATGTCCAATTTGAAACTAAGTTATTTATCGCAACTGAATTAATGCAAAATACTCAAACTCTTACATAAACATAGGCTACACTTACTCACTTTTAAAAGCAATCAAGCAAGTGTCAAACTATTCACTATGAGCAAATTTGTATTTTTGAATAGAGGTCGCTGCACTTTACTGCCAGTAGAATTTCGAATGGAGAGAGCCGAGTTTGTGACATCCACTCCTGGATCTCTACATTTCCCCTTTAACCAGTGACAACATTCTAGAATTCAATGAATGAAGTTCCACCTCACTTTTGCCAATCCAAAAGCCCTTGTGTGCTGATGCAGTGAAATGAACAAGATGGTAGACAACACAAATTAAACAAACAAACCAAAAAAAAAAAAAATCCAGATACCCCTTCAAGGACAGACACAGCACACTTGTTACTAGATCCCTCACCACCATGGGAGGGCAAAAGCACCACTCATAAGTTAATCACCCCAAACCCTGAATTTGGCACAATTCAGTACACTCCATCACCTGGCCCACGGAACAGTGAAAAAACTGAGACACAAAAACATGAAAGGAAATATGTGGGTTTGAATAAGAAAACAAAAAGTTTACAAAGAAGAAAGTTGTGAGACACCTGCACTGGGAGCATCATTAGATGTGTCTGCAGTCTGGCTCATGCTCGGCTTGAAGGATCACTGGAACCTTCCGGTTCCTTCTCAACGTCAACAGAGCTAAACGACAGAGCGAAAAGGGAATTAGGACGGAGGGTGAAGTTGGAGGAGGAGGAGGGATAAGGGGATGGGTTTCATGAATCAAGTGGCATTTGGGGGAAGGAGGAGGAAATTTCACACAAGGCAGTAGAGAGTGGCATTGATTAAAAACACAACACACATACTCCAACATTTTTGGTGATGTCTGACTTGTCACAGGAAACTCTACAGGCTAAATAATGCTGGATTCCACCAGGCTGATACCAGTGGAGCCATTTTAAACACTTTTCTAAACACATTAACCAGCCTAAGTAAGTCAGGGAAACATTATTTACAATACAGCCAATAATGAACGCAGCAAAAAATGAACATGTACATAAAAATCAGTGAGTGATTCCTTTCTTTCAGCACTCTGCAGCAGCAACACAAGAATGCTTTGATTCGTCTTGAATGTATGTTGATTAACAAAGGATAATCAAATGAAAACTGTCTTGCCACAAGATGGAAAAAGAGAAATCACTTCCTGATTCTCAACCACCTTTGACAACCCTCTCCTTAAAATTAGAAGCAGAAGCAACACTAAAGCTATTGCAATCAAGTCTTGACAGCTCAGACAAAAATCAGTGTGCATTCATGTGCAGGACCTTTGGGCTAAAATAGAGACATGAGAAAGGGGGACAGGCACAAACTTTTGTGCATGAAGAAATAGAAATGCTGGGCCACACCAGCAATCATAAGACTGAAAATAAAATTACATAAAAATAGAAATTTCATTTGACTTGGAAAGTTGTGGAATGTGTTTAAGGGTCCCAAATTATCTCAAAAGCAAGGGCCTCAATGTATACACGTGAGTATATTCACTCTTTTGAACATACTTGTGTCAAGTAGAAGACCTAGCTTTCCTTCATATTGTCTTTTACTCATTCCATTTGAAATAACTGTGGTCCCCTAAAGCCTGGTAGCACAAGGCTCTGTCACAGAAAAGCTCAGGGGAAGGCTAGGGTGAGGATGGTTAGCCCGTGGATGGCAGAATGCTGCTGTGAGATAGATTTCTAGAGCACAGATGCCAAATGCTGCCAACTTTGAACCCAGGCATTGTACTTCATTGGTTTAAAAGCACAGAGCAAGACAGAAGGGGAAAAGGAGGAGAGAGGGAACAAATCCAGGTTAAAGGAATGCGGTGGGTAGAGGGGCTGTGGGCTATGTCCTTCAAACTGTGAACCTCCTGTTCAATTATGGGGGCAGGGATTTTACTGATGCCTCTTCTCTTTACCCTGTAGAGCACAGAAAACCAGTAAGACACCCCCGCCACTACTACCAACTTACCATACTTTGCACAATTTTGCCCTCACTACCCACTCACCATTAGAAATAAAGTAAATCAAATCCTGAACCAAGTTTGTCAGGTGGTTGGTTTTGTAAAATCACTAAAAGGAATCAATCACTGCTAGAGGAGGGCATAACCTAAACAAAGCCTTTGAAAGAAATACCTGTCAGCGAAGTTAAAAAAAAAAAAAGAAAGATATTTCAAAAAGTGTAAGGACACAAAACATGTTACAGTGTTGCTTTGGCTTCTTCGCCCAAGATGAACTATTCTAATTATTAGCTAGCTATTCCCAGGTTAGTCGGTGCACGTGGTTCTGAGGCACGGTCCACAGATCAACTACCGTGCAAACTATGGCAAAACACTAGAGAAGGGTTCCTTCCACAAATAGGTAACTCTACATAAAGGCAGCAGTGTAAACATTGTGTAAATTCAAGCTCTTAAGATCCTCTTGCTACCCAAAACCTTGGCCCACGCATAAAACTCAAACGTTCGATGGGGGAACTTCAACTGCCCTGCTAACTAATGTCACAGATATTTATAAAAGTTAACAGGTTAACGATTACTCAGCTATCTACCCGGTTACTTAATGTAAAGTAAGGACACATGTAATTCCCCATAATTTCCAATACTGACAACACGATAAGGCCCAGCCCCCTGTTACAAAACAGCAGTGGAGGCACATCATTTTATTTCTGGCGAACTACGCTTGCTAACGTAATGTTATGCTTCTGTTGCAAAGCCAACATGCTTTTAACTATGCTACAACGATATCCAACATGTTCTTCATAATATCTGTTAAGACTTCTTGTTTAACACCGTCGGTCGTATTGCGTTTCAGCATCTGTGATGCTGATTCAGTGTCTCTGGAAAGTACAGTTCCCGACAGAACGTCTCTATTTGTAAGCGTTGCTCGTCTCAGTCATGGCTTCCCGCCTCCTCCTCCATGTTGACCTGAATCAGCGCTGCAAACGCGTCTCATGGAGCTGGTAAATGCTGCACAAGGAGGCTTGGTCACATTAGTGCAAGCAAGTGATCACACAGTTAAATTAAGTCAACTAAAATGAATGAGCAACCATTTACATCACGTGGTTTTCATTTTGCATGATGATTCGATTTCTACAGCCGCAACCCAAACAAACCTCAGCGTTTAGGACAGCTAACAGGGATGGACTAAAATGGAACTTACCTTTCCACAGAAATGACACGGACACACAGAAGCGAGAAGGCTTTTGCGCTGACTTTGGCACAGCACAACTGATACTTAGATTGCACAAACTTGCAGTTATTATTTGGGAAAACACAGTAGAACGTTGTGTTACTTTACAACCACGTCTCTTCTAGCAGACAAAAGACTTCGACTACACCAGCCACCCGCCAACTCTGCTTGAGCATGCGTCAATCGCGACAATAGGATCATGGGAGATTGAGTGTCAACATAAAAAGTAGGCCTGGATGGTTATTCACGAAAACGTTTACTGAAAGGTTGCCTACCATCTAAGCAGGCCTCCGACCATAATCTTTTCCAATGAGTAATAAACTACCATACTATATTCTAAATTACAAATGAAAAAGAACTGAAACGAAACTTCACTGTTGCAGAAATGATTCTGCGGTGATTCTATTTGGTGGCTCAGCATATTGGCAACTGGCAATGTATGGCAATGTATTCTGTAAAAGGTAATTCAGTGGGCAGTTTAATCAAGCAATTTGGAAATACAAGTGAACCAAGTAATTCAGTCAATCAATGGCAGTACCGTGGAGTCTGTGAAAAGCACAAAGTTTCTGGGAGTGCACATCACAGATGACCTCACATGGACCACCAACACCACCTCCCTGGTCAAGAAAGCACAGACACGCCTTCACTCTCTGCGCAGAATGAGGAGAGCTGATCTCCCCACTTCTGTACTCACCACCTTCTACAGGGGTGCTATTGAGAACATCCTTACCAGCAGCCTCTCCGTCTGGCACGGCAGTTGCACAGCTGCGGACAAGAAGGCTCTACAGAGGGTGGTGAGGACTGCTGAAAGGATCATCAGATCACCCCAACCAGCCATTCAGGACTTCTACACATCACACTGTTCCAAGAGAGCCATCAATATCATCAAGGACACCACCCACCCAGCACATAAACTGTTCTCCCTCTTACCATCTGGAAAGCGCTGACGTAGCATGCGGTGCCACACAAATAGACTGGGTAACAGCTTCTTCCCACAAGCCATCAGGCTAATAAACACAATGAAGAAGATTCCATGAACATTCCATGAACATGTTACTGACATCCAAAAATAATCTCACACACACTGATGTCCATGCTGCTTTCACACTTGCACTTTACATGCTGCTTTCACACTTGCACTTACAAATCGCACCTTCACTTATTGCACCTTACATATTGCACATTTCACTTTTCTTTTCAACCTACATTAGCTACCAAGAAGTACTACCTCGAACTTACCTTCTTGCTGGAAGCGTATATGTTTACTTGTATGTCGTATGTCTTATGTCTATTTATTGTGGATGTCTGTGTACACTTCATGTCCATGAGTGTAGCTGTGTGTTTGTGTGTGTGTGTGTGTGTGTGTGTGCATGTTTCTAGTTTAAATTGCACATTTGGTGTCTGGTGAAACGCAATTTCAGTCCTCTGTGTAATGCCTGTTACATAGTGAATTGACAGTAAAGTATACTTTGACTTTGACTTTTGACTTCAGTGTGCAAATGGCTATGCAATCCTACATCCTCCATCCATACATTTCATATTGATATGCTGCCCTACAATACAAGTATGATAACCACGAAAACAGTGCAACTGAGAAAAATGACTTTAAAGTGTACACACTGTCTTGCTAAATGTGTTGATAAATAAGTTGAAAACTGGTTCATCATTCATGCAATGTCTACTTAGAGGGGAATTTTCATCGTTTGGAAAAGACGAAATAATCGCCTTTTCCAGGTTTTTTTAAATTACAAAACATTTTTTAGATTATTTGGGCAATAACAATTGCCAAAAAAATTAGACGATTATTTTAGCAAGGTGACGACATTAACTTTGATGACTGATCTGACCTATGCACCAAAATTCACCAAAAGTGCAGATATTTGCACCCTGCCCTTGGATGACCATGAACCAGTGAAATGCTGTTGCAGCAGCAGACTGCAGAATTTGCTAAATTAATGCAACTTATTGTATATTTTAGAACAAAACTCAAAATTTTGCAGACTTTTGATTGGTTTTAAGATATTCATGACTGGAAATGTCTTACAGTGGGTCAACAAAGCCAAAGTGCGGTAACTGTCAGTTAATGCGGTTTGTCTTGGTATTTCCTTGGCTTTTGTAGTTTGTGCAAAATTGACACTCTAAAATGGGGCATGATTGGACTGGATTTTTTTTTGTCGCCAAACAGAGAAGATGTCACAAAGGCCATTTCAAGTCTTAACTCAATTATAGTAGTTACTGCCCTTTGCTGTTATAGGGCAGTATGGTAACCTTCTGACAACTCTATTCAAATAGAAATTCATATTGTGACTGGTGATTCAATAACTGCACACCAACCCACAGCTCCAACCACCTAGTGAAGTTTGCGGACGACACAACACTGGTGGGCCTCATCACCAACGGCGACGAGACCCACTACAGGAAAGAGGTGGATCTTTTGACCAGATGGTGCAAAGGCAACAATCTCCTGCTGAATGTCAGCAAGACCAAGGAGATTGTGGTCAGCTTCCAGAGGGGCCACACCCCCCACTGACCATCGACGGTGCTGTAGTGGAGAGGGTGAGCAGCACCAAGTTCCTGGACCACCAACACCGCATCACTGGCCAAGAAAGCACAGCAGCGTCTCTGCATTCTACAGAGGAACCATAGAGAGCATCCTTACCAGCTGCATCACTGTGTGGGGTGGGAGCTGCACTGACTACAACAGGAAGGCTCTACAACGCATCGTGAGGACAGCCGAGAGGATCATTGGTGCATCACTCCCCTCCCTGTAAGACCTGTACACCACCCGCCTCACCCGAAAAGCTATCACAATTGTCAGCGATGCAAGCCACCCAGCACACAGTCTGTTCAGTCTCCTGCCCTCTGGAAAGAGGTACAGGAGCCTCCGCTCCCGCACCACCAGACTCACCAACAGCTTCATCCACCAGGCTGTGAGACTGCTAAACTCTTTCCCTTCCCCACTCCCAGCCCCAGCCAGCAGAGGCACCAGGATGGCGGGAGTCTAGGAAGACACTGGACTCCCCCCCCCCCCCCCAACTGAGACTCTGCATATGCAAATTGCACACATCTGTTGCTAATTTTTCTGTTTTTATATTTATATTTGTACCACTTATCATTATCATCACTGCTGCTACTGTGGCAAGTATTGCCTATTGACATTTGCACATTGCACTTTTGCACTAAAACACAATTACAACTACCTCTAAATGCACAAAGCTGAAACACTCAGTCAAAGTCACCTCATGTCTGTCTTGTCATGCCCTGCTACATTAGTAGTGTACTTAGGGTACTCTATGTCTTGTCTTGTCATACCTATGTTAGGCAGTAGTACTAGGCAAAAGTAGCCTTAAGCTACTTGCACTTATTTATTTATACAAACTAGGACTAGAATTGTCCTGTCTTGTTGTGCATCTGCACTACTGTTGTCCACGTACACGCTTTGGGACAGTGGGAAACGTAATTTCGATTCCTTTGCATGTCAAGTACACGTGAAGAAATTGACAATAAAAGCAACTTTGAACTTTGAATGATTTGCTAATGTGATTTTGAAATGTATCTTGTTACTTAACAATTCAATACTTGCCAGTCCTCACATCACTTTGTGTTATTTTGGTTAGCTGTATGTCATAGGCCCAGGCCTACTTGGGGAATAGATAGGCAACTTCTGATTTCAAGTCATCTTGTACGTGGAGGTACATCATTTTATTTCTGGGGAACTACGCTTGCTAGCCTAATGTTAGACTTTTGTTGCAAAGCCAACATGCTTTTAACTATGCTACAACGATATTCAACATGTTCTTCTGTATGTCATAGGCCCAGGCCTACTTGTGGAATAGATAACCAACTTTTGATTTCAAGTCATCTTGAACATTGCTTTCCATCAGCTTCACATTTAAAGTGGCACCATATCATCATACCATCATCGTTGCCCTGCTGAAGCATGAAACCAAAAGTAATAAAATCTTGTTCATCACCTTGTCAGTCATCATAACTAATCCACATGTATTGGCAAGAATTTAGAACATTGGTGTTATTTACAAATAATTAAGAAAAAAAAATACTGTAGGGGGAGCTCTGTTGTTAAAACATATCCCAGACTTGCATAGGATTGGCTCCCTTTAAAAGGATCCCCCACTAAGACATTGGCCTTAGCAATATAAATGTGGTGAAAATGTTTTAGACAATCCTTTCACTTAACTGCCATGTTCTTATGCTTTCTGGCTAAAAAGGGACATCACCTGGTCGAACCGGTCTAGGTCCAAGCTGCACACAGACACCATCTCTCTGTTCCGCTCTCATTTCCTCACTTCTCTGATTGTCTTTCATATAAATTTTGACTACTGGCTTCCACATTCTTGTCCTCCTGATTAGCTGTTCATTTGGGTTGTTACAGGTCTCTTTATAATGCTGTGGTATATGAGGATTTTACAACTGCTAAAGGGAGTTGTTAGGCACGACACAAAGCAGAGGTGTAAAATCCTCTCACGGCCTCTTGTGGCTCATTAAACATCACAAAATGGAGATGGGTCATTCCACGTCAATTCAACCAGGGCCCACGCACTTAGGTCTAAAAAAATTCAGTAAAAATACCAGGTACCTGTTTTACCTGCTCTGTAAAATAATTTTTATGTAAGATCAATACTTTACAAGTTACAGCCAGTTTTACAGGAGAGGGAGTCCATTTTGTTAAGCCTATTTTTTAATCAAAGTTCACAAGCCCATAGCTCAGGAACTAAACCATCTAGGAGGCTCGAATTTTGCATGCTGGTACATAAATAGGAATCGGTTGTAGCAAAATTGACATGTTTGATCTCAGTGACCCTGCATGGTCACAGCAGTCCCTCAAAGTTGATCAAAAGTTTTGGAGTTTTTGGGTGAGCTCTGTTAAGGCCTTCTGAAGACATATTTGTACCCAAATAGGCTCTTGATTTTTGTTTTCCTGTTTTTCCTTTTGTTTTCCTGGCTATTGCGTGTCACTCTGTGAGAAAAAGACATAACCAGAAAACTTTTGCCAAACAGGCCTAGATGGAGGTTATAATGTTATCTGTTTGACAGAAACGATGCCTGTTTATCTTCATTGTATTCAGAGAAAACTGGAATGTTTCCATTCCAGTCCATGCCCCAGTTCTAGCCCCATACATACCTGATGAAGCAATACAGTGTAAGTTTTCACTGTCAACAACAAAGTTGTTCCATACCTCTGACTTTCCTCTGGGCTCAGCCAATGTTATCTCTTCTGATGTTTTAGTCTGTTTTCCCCCATCACATTACCAAGCTACGTTTCACTTGTTAGGCCTTTGTGAGTCAAGTTTAATGCTGGCGAGCAGAGGTGCTCACTTGTGTGTGTTGCCCAATTATAACAAACATGTTCAAATTCCTTATGAGTGATCACTGTTTAATTTGTTATGCTATTTTGCTATGCATAGGCTATAACAGTACTGATTATCACTCCATAGCTTCATATAGGCTAATAAATAATATATTTTAAAAACATACATAAAGGGATATCTGATCACAAGACTGAAAAAAGTGCTGGGAAATCTTGGTCTGAGATCAGCCTGAGTTTGGGTCAGGCTCAGGCAAAGAATTTAAACTCTACTGCTCTGACCCCATGGCACCCCTCTTTTCAGCCACAGCCGTCTCGAGTATTTCTCTCCCTCCATTTTGGTGGTGCTACAGATGGCTCTCCTTATCCTCTCCCCTTCAATGCCCAATCTGTTGAACACGTTGGTCAGAGAATGGCCTGCAAATCCCCTGCGCCCAACTTTAACTGTCAAGCATCAGGTGTCCATCCCATTCACTAACTAGTTCTGTGTACTTGGAGAGCTTCCTTTCATAGGCTTAGCTCCAGCAGCATGACTTGTTTGTAGATTTAGACATGATGTCTGGCCACAGGGTGGCTGCTGTGCGGTGCAGGAACTTCAGCTGCTGACCAAGGTCCACTAATATCTGCCAGTCGCCTGCTGAGGTCAAGTTGCCTATTCCTGTTGGTCCTGTGGTGTTCTTTGGCTGCTCTCCAGTCTTCGTGGGTGGTTGATACTTCCTGTGTTTCCTGTGCTGATTGATTCAGCGATGGACTTCAGGACCTAATAGTGCCTGCAGCAGTACTGCCCCTCTCCAAGCGCCTTTGCACAGCTGCTCAGGATATGTTCAAGAGTTCCTCACTTAGAACACAGTGGGTATGCTGGGAGCACATCATACGCTGCCTGGAGCTGTTTGGAGAAATTTGATGCAGTGAGTGTCGGTGTTCCAGAGCTCTGACCAGGTCACTATTCTCTCAACTGCACTCTCCCATTGTCGTTTAAAATTCAAAGTTCAAATACTTTGTGCATGACGTTATAACGGTTGAAATGAAACTTGTTCCAAAAGGAAAAGAGCCTAGGCAAAGTTGAGAAAATGTGTGTCCTTATATACACACCTCAGCGCCTTAAATAATATCCATGAACTTTTCTTGGCCTTCACAGCACCATCTAAGGCTGGCACCGGTATTATCTGAATATGCTAGTTTTCTCTTGTGGTGCCACCTTTGTCAGACACTGGCACTGACATGATTCTCTCCAAGCTTAGAGCTGGGTGATTCTTACACAGACACAAAATCCCACTTTTTAAAGTACTGTAAATAAAAGAATTGTTTCACTTTGGAAATTACCTATTTTTGCTACTAGTATATTTAGTGCAGTATAATAGCTAAACAGATTTATAACAATATTTTTCATTTTGCTTGTTTCAAATCAAACATCTTAACATGGTGTTCTTTTTAGCCTTATTCTACACCATCTAGTCCATGCTCCCTGCTGTTTTATTCCCACTGCCTTGCTGGACCTCCTCTCCTCCACTTCTGCCCTCACCTCCTCCTGAATTAGTCTGTGCCTTTCCTTTTTGCTGGTCTTGTCTATTTGTGGGATTGGGATGGAATCTCGAGTAACCACTCCAACCAGCCTCTTGTGTTGCAGCCTGGCTTCAGTATCCTGAACAGCCTCCCTTGCTCCTCACTTCCTGCCTGTCTTCACTTGGATCCCTGTGTTGGCCACCATTAGATCACTGGAATCTTGATATGGCACTACTTCTTTGGCTCTTATTACCTTGAGCTCTTTCTCAGAGGCTTTTAACAGCAGCTGCAACATGTTGTTCTCTCCATCACCTCAAAAATAGCTTGCAAGAATAAAAAGGAGTGTGACCAGGAAGAAGGTGGCTGATTTGGTTCAGTCAGGTTCAAGTTCCACAGTTCTTTTCTTTATTGAAGTACTGCAGTATGTCTTTATTGAAGTGAATGTCCAAGCACATATATACATGATCAGGGTGCAGGTGTGTGAATATGCTCTGTATGTGTGTGTGTGTGGTTTCTGGGTTGAAACAAGAAATGAACACAGGTTTTAGTCCACAGTACTCATTACCACAGTGCATTGATTAAGCTTACATAATTAACATGTACATGGGTTAAGTAGCAACCTTAAGTAATAACAATCTGAATATTGCACCAGGCATATAGATCAGTTTTTCTTCCATCAAAATACTATATACAAGACCTCCAAATCAAATAAAAATTGCAACATGGCATAAACTATTGGACACATTTTAAGGAACATAATGGTACCTTAAGGTGCATTTAATTTGTACATAACAACAATCATCTCTGCTGAGTGTCATCCCTGCTTCTCACTGGTTGACTTCCCTGTCACCAACTCTTCCTGAGTGTATTGCAACCAATTTCACATGAGGCCCATCCCAGGACTGCCTCTCCTTTCTAGAGGCCCTGCAATCGACCCCTTCTCATGATAGCATTTCTCAAAATGGACACCACCCAATGTTAGAACATTATATAGAACCTCTTTTAAGAGTGTACCCTGACTTTAACATTATGTCTGGCTACCACTATGCTGCAGTACAGAGAATACAGGGACCCCAAGGTTGCTGGCGCTTGGATCATGGTGAGAACAGGCAAGATGTGGAACGCCCAGGTTGCTGTGGTGAACAGCTGAGAGCTTGTGGACCAGGTAGTGTTAGGAAGAGCTGGGTTAGGCAGCAACTCACCTATGTGTCTTGGCAAGCAGCTGATCCAGTAGGAAGTGAGTGCAGGTATTAAAGAGGAGCGCCCCACCAGGGCAGTGAGGATGAGACAACAGGAATTGTGGACGTGTTGGGGCCAGGAACTGGACCACACAATATCTTGGTCTGACACATCAAATTCTTTGTCCAGTCTGAGTATAATGTGCTCCCATGTCTTCTATCGCACACACCTGATTGGCACCATGACCAGGCGCTAAGGATAGTGACTGAGTCTTTCTACTCAGCTATCACCTGCTTCAAGAACCATAAACTGCCAAGACAGTTCATTCCCTTTGTTAAAGCTGAAGAGAAGCCAAAGCTACACCAGAACCACCACCGTTAACTCTGGTAGAAAATACTTTAAAGGTACCATGTCATGCATATTTTAAAATGTGAACCCCAAAGAGTTGGTTCATGTTAGTTTAAATTAACATGGCTGTAGTGTGGCACCACAAACGCTTCTCTCTCAACGCCTCTGGACGAGAATGAACATTCATTCTCTGAAAAGTGTGTGGCCCAAAAGCCTTGTGAATCCAAAATGTAAAACAGCATGTAGGCTATAGTAGGCCTAGGTCCTAGTTATTATCGGGTTTCATTTCATTGAATTTCATCTTTATGGTCAATGTTTGTTTAAGGCCAAGAAAAGGCGGTTTGATATGGGAATATTCTGGTCTAGCCTACATGCTCATTAGGCTGTTCCAAACAGCGTGTGCTGCCTTGATAACTGCAATATAGGACTAAACCTTATTGTGTAAATATGAATAAATTGCAAGTTGAGCTGTGAAATATTGTTTGTTTTATGCTTATGAAAATTATGAGGATAGGCTAGTGCACAGCTGCAGACCATACAGATAAAATGTTATGCCCAAAATGATTATTAGCTCATCTGAAGACTGTTCGTGCCCCTCTACTGCAATAATCACTTCTCTGATAGCCTACTGAGTATCTGAGGTGCAACACAGTCTATCTGTTTCATACAGGCACTTTGCTGTGAATGCCCAGGGTTAAACCAGAAATTCAGAATAGGCTTTATGAAAATTGGAATGAGTTTAGGCTATATGACACAATGCAACCTGAATGCTTACAATACTTTGTCATGATCCTGCTCTCGACTATCCGGCCTCCTTCTGGACTAATTGTGTATCGCTAGTTCCGTGTTTTGTTTACCCTGTCCATGTGCTTTTGTTTTGCTGTCTGCCCTGCCCCTTTCCCCCTTCCCGCTCTGCACCCGGTCTTCACGTTCTTGATTGTTGTAATGAGTGTCACCTGTACCTTGTTAGTTTCTTTGCTCTGTTCCCTATTTATTTCCCAGTTCTCCCTTGTTCCTTGTCTGATTGTCTGACCGTGTTCCTTGATGAAAAGCTGTTCTCATGTTTGCCTGCTCCTGTGTTTGCCTTCGGTGAATTCTGATTCTCGTGTTTTCTGCCTGCGCTATTGAGCGCTTACCTGTGGATTTTGTATTCTGAACTTGACTACTTATTTTCTTGGATTTACCTTCTATGACTGAGAGGATTACTACTTTAGTTTTTGCCATCTGTGTTTTATACCTACAGACCGGATCTTCTGTGTGTTTTTTCCCCCAAAGACTTACATGATTTTGTGTTGGATTACCCGTTGTTTTTTGGATCTTCTGAGCTTTGTCCCTTTTTTGAATCTCCCCTGACCACTGTAAATAAACCTTTGCTCCGATCTGCTTTTGGGTCCTAGTCCTGTCTATTACAGTACAATCAGACCACGAAGATGGACCCAGCGGATCCTGGACAATTCTCTTCGGCTATTCAACAACATGGGTCTCTGCTGGGCCGGCATCAGGCACAGATCGAAGACTTTAGAGCCGAGATACGGAGCCTCAGTTCCAGGGTTCAGCCCCTCCAGTCGACCATGGGTTTCTCCGTGCAGCCTGAAGCTCCAGCGGCAATCGCTCAAGCGGCATCATTGTTCCGCGAACCCAGATTGCCTCCACCCGAGAGGTACGCCGGTGAGCCTGGTACCTGTCGTTCATTTTTGTCCCAGTGTTCCTTGATTTTTAGTCTTCAACCCGGATCTTTCTCCACCGAGCGAGCCAAGGTGGCTTACGACATCACCCAGTTGTCGGGACGAGCTCGAGAGTGGGGAACGGCGGTTTGGGAGGCGGAGTCCCCAGCCTGCGATGATTTTCAAGAATTCGCCTCCGAGATGAAGAGGGTGTTCGATCGTTCCAAACACGGGCACGAGGCTGCTAGGGAATTGCTCCATCTACGCCAGGGTTCTGTTCTGTTTCTGTTTCTGACTTTGCCATAGACTTCCAGACCCTGGCTATCTCATCTGGCTGGGGTAAGAAGGCATTATTCGACACCTTTCTAAACGGTCTTTCTGAAGAATTGAAAGATGAGTTAATATCCCATGATCTGCCTGAGACCTGCGAGGGGTTGGTCAATCTGGCCATCCGTGTCGACACTAGGTTGCAGCAACGTCGACGTTTTAGAGCATCCGGAGCTGTGGGTGGAGGAATTCCCCGTCTCGCTACCTCTTCTTCGTCATCTCCCGTCTTGGCAACCCCAGAGCCCATGCAGGTGGACCGGACTCGTCTGAGTGTGGAGGAGAGACGGCGAAGATTACAAGCCCATCTTTGTCTATACTGTGGTAAGCCCGGACACTTTCTTGCCGCTTGCCCGGTAAAAGCCCACGCTCACCCGTGAGAGGGGTACGGGTGAGCGCCACTACAACTAACCCCTCACCTACCCAGCGAACCCTCCTTCCTGCCGTCCTGACCTGGGGAGAACAACGACAAGAGACAGAGGTCCTCGTCGATTCGGGTGCGGAGGAGAATTTCATCGACGCCGGTCTGGTGAACCAGTGGGGGCTGCCTGTTGAGGATCTCAAGGTGCCCCTGGTGGCCAACGCCTTAACGGGAGTCAAGCTGGCTACTGTCCGTCAGGTCACCATACCGGTGAGTCTCTGTCTTCTCCACACCCACTGTGAATCGATTAGATTCTTTGTCATTGACTCTCCTGACTCCCCTGTTCTCCTAGGACACCCTTGGCTAATCAAACACAATCCCCATATTGACTGGGTGGAGAGTCAAATTATTGCATGGTCTCCCGCCTGTCAGGCTAACTGTTTCCTTGTTCCTAGTGTTTCTGTGAGGTCTGTCCCTGTCCAACCCGAGGAGTTTCCTGATCTGTCTGCTGTACCTCCAGATTACATGGACCTCAAGTTAGTTTTTAGCAAGTCCCGCGCCTCTTCCTTGCCCCCTCACCGATCCTATGACTGTGCCATCGACCTCCTCCCTGGCGCCTCCCCACCTAAGGGGCGTATTTACTCTCTGTCCCGCACCGAGACGGAGGCCATGGACAAGTACATAAGGGAGTCCCTTGCTGCTGGCATAATCCGCCCGTCCTCGTCCCCTGCCGGAGCGGGGTTTTTCTTTGTCTCTAAAAAGGATGGCTCGCTCCGACCATGCATAGATTATCGTGGCCTGAATAATGTCACCATAAAGAATCGTTACCCTCTCCCCCTCATGTCATCTGCCTTTGAGCTCCTGCAAGGGGCCAAGGTTTTCACAAAATTAGACCTGCGGAACGCATACCACCTGGTCCGCATACGTGAGGGGGATGAGTGGAAGACGGCGTTTAATACCACTTCTGGACATTATGAATACCTCGCCATGCCTTTTGGCCTTACTAACGCCCCCGCCGTTTTTCAGACGTTGGTCAATGACATTCTTAGAGATTTATTAAATCATTTTGTATTTGTTTTTCTGGACGATATCTTGATTTTTTCAAAGTCCCTGTCGGAACACATTGTCCACGTTCGAACGGTCCTGAAACGCCTCCTAGATAACCAACTCTGTCAAGGTGGAGAAATGTGAATTCCACCAGGAGTCAGTCTCCTTCCTCGGCCACGTTATTTCCCCGGGGTCCATCCATATGGACCAGCAGAAGGTGAGGGCGGTTTTGGAGTGGCCTACACCCACCACTCGCCGAGGTCTGCAGAGTTTTTTGGGTTTCGCCAATTTTTACCGGCGTTTCATCCGAAACTTCAGCACCATCGCCACCCCCCTCACTGCCTTGACTTCTTCAAAGGTCAGGTTTTTCTGGTCGTCAGAGGCAGAGAGAGCCTTTGGAGAATTGAAGAGACGTTTTACTTCGGCCCCTGTCCTGACCCAACCCGATCCTGAACGTCAGTTTATCGTCGAAGTCGATGCCTCTGAGGTGGGCGTTGGGGCTGTCCTATCACAACGTTCCTCCCAGGATAACCGTATCCACCCGTGTGCCTTCTTCTCCCACCGCCTCTCACCTGCCGAGCAAAACTACGATGTGGGGAACCGGGAACTCTTGGCCGTTAAATTGGCCTTGGAGGAATAGAGACACTGGCTGGAGGGCGCCCCGGTCCCATTTCTCGTATGGACAGACCATAAGAACTTACAATATATAAGTCAAGCCAAGAGATTAAACCCCCGACAGGCACGCTGGTCCCTATTCTTCTCTCGTTTCGACTTCACACTCTCTTACCGTCCTGGCCACAAGAACACTAAACCCGATGCATTATCCCGACAGTTCACTTCTGGCAGAGAGAGTCCAGATCCAGAACCCATCATCCCCTCCAGTCGTGTTGTTGGAGCGACCCGCCTCGACATTGAGTCGCTCGTTGTGGCGGCTCAAGCAGACGAGGCGGGTCCCAGTCAGTGTCCTGTTAACCGTCTGTATGTTCCCAGCTCTGTTCGTCCACAGGTTCTGCAGTGGGGGCACTCTTCTCTACTCTCCTGCCATCCCGGTACCAGTCGAACCCAGGCCTTCATCGAGAGACGTTTCTGGTGGCCATCCATCAAGAGTGATGTCGTCCAGTTTGTCCAGTCCTGCCCTACGTGTGCACAAAACAAATCCTCCAACCGACCCCCTGCCGGATTGCTTCAACCCCTAGCCATTCCCCGAAGACCCTGGTCCCACATCGCACTAGACTTCGTGACTGGTTTGCCCTCTTCTGACGGTAACACCACCATCCTCACAGTAGTTGATCGTTTCTCCAAGGCTGTTCATTTTGTTCATCTGCCCGGTCTCCCCTCAGCCAAGGACACTGCCCAACTCACGACGCTACACGTCTTCCGTATCCATGGTCTCCCTGTAGAAGTGGTGTCCGACAGGGGGCCCCAGTTCACCTCAGCTTTTTGGAAAGCTTTTTGTAAATTACTTGGTGCTTCTGTTTGTCTCTCTTCCGGTTTTCACCCACAGACTAATGGACAATCCGAGAGGGCGAACCAGTCATTAGAGACCGTGCTGCGCTGCATGGTTTCTCAGAACCCTTCCGCCTGGAGCCGACAGCTGCCTTGGGTCGAATACGCCATTAATTCCCATGTTTCATCCGCCACGGGCAAATCCCCCTTCGAGTGCTCCTTGGGCTACCAACCCCCGTTGTTCCCGGACCAGGAGGAGGAGGTTGGGGTACCTTCCGCGGAGGCATTCATCCGGCGCTGTCGGCGGACCTGGAGGCGTACCCGCACCACCCTTCTCCGTTCGGCTGTCCGGATGAAGACCCAGGCCGACAAACGTCGGTCCCAAGCCCCCTCCTACCGTCAAGGCCAACGGGTGTGGTTGTCCACACGGGACCTGCCTCTGAGGGTCGAATCCCGCAAACTTTCCCCACGATTCATCGGTCCTTTCCCCATCACCAAGGTCATCAGCCCCACAGCCGTCCGTCTTAAACTCCCTTGTCCCTTACGCCGCATCCACCCCACTTTTCATGTTTCCCGCATCAAGCCCTTTATCTGTAATCCCATGCATCCACCCCCTGCTCCCCCACCTCCCCCCCGCCTCATAGATGGATCTGAGGCCTACACTGTTAAAAGACTTTTGGACGTTCGTCGTCGGGGCCGGGGCATCCAGTACCTCGTTGACTGGGAGGGCTACGGTCCTGAGGAGAGGTGCTGGGTTCCGGCCCGGCACATCCTAGACCCCAACCTAATCAGAGACTTCCGCCGCCAACATCTTTCCTCTGCCAAAGGGACGCCAGGAGGCGTCCGTTAGAGGGGGGGTACTGTCATGATCCTGCTCTCGACTATCCGGCCTCCTTCTGGACTAATTGTGTTTTGTTTACCCTGTCCATGTGCTTTTGTTTTGCTGTCTGCCCTGCCCCTTTCCCCCTTCCCGCTCTGCACCCGGTCTTCACGTTCTTGATTGTTGTAATGAGTGTCACCTGTACCTTGTGTAAAAGGGACATAGAGTTTATTTGTCACATACATTGAAATACTAGTGTAAGACGTAGTGACATTGCATAAAAAAGAGAAAAGAAGGTCACAGAAAAAGCAAATAAATGGGCATTAGTCCATATGGGATCAGGATCCATGTAGCCTACGGGCTCAGATGTGGTTAGTCAGTTGTATCCAGCACCCTCCAGAGACTGTGGCTGCTTTGAAGTTGGGACGGAGGAGTGACATTGCGTATGGGATAGGCTATCATCTTTAGCCAAGTTGGTTATGGAGATGGCATCACTTGGCTCACCCATGTGAGAATGGAGACCACAGCACGGCCAAAACGATCGATAGGCAGGTCCACCTTCCTGCAAACTATGCCAGCGGAACGTAGCCCTCTGCAGGCGCATGGCCCCCACCCGAGTGCAGCTTGTGCAGTAGAAATCAACCAGTCAGGAGCAGCTAACTGAAATTTGAAATGACATGCCACATCTGAAATGCAGCAGGATTTGCAATTACTAGAAAATCTGACGGAGGCAGTGGATCACCACCTTTAGATCACCTGTAGACATGTGATCATCCACATAATAATTAATTTTGTGTTGACTTTGATGTGATGAATATTGCCTGTTTCGAGATGTTTTTTGGTTTGGCATTCCTAGTAATAAATACCAGTGGCCTTATATGTTATGTGGGCTGGGCAGATTTAAGGTTGCTTCTTAACCCATGCATATCATAAAGAAAATCATATAAAAGTAAACAGAAATAAATATTTCTATGGATTTTATTTTCCTATGATTGTTGTAGACTCAAAGTAAATCTTCAAGTTGTAATAATATGTAGCCTGTACATGACATAAAATATAAAGTATTCTGCAGGTTACATCATGACAGTGCATGTTCAAACTGTTCAGACTCCGGTTATAGAGGGGAAGTGCTACTTGTGTAGAACACATGAACACATTCGTACAAGGCAAAAGCTAAAACCTTCCAGAACTGAAAGACCTAAATTGGCTAGAGTTGCACTTCATGATCAATATAACATCTAAAATCGTGAAACACAAACCGAAAACAGACGCACAGCCGCTGGAGCCAGTATGCGGTTTAAGCACAAGATGTAGGCTTGCCCTAAATTCATTCCTTATTTCCAGAAACCACACACATACATACTGCTACCTTCACACACACACACACACACACACACACACTCACACAGCATATTCACACACCTGCACTTTGCTCATGCAGGGGCGCCGCCAGGGATGGAAAAGTTAGGATGATTCCAAGGGCCTGGCACTGATAGGGGGCCCTAGAGAACATTTTAATATTAGAATCAATGTTTGGGAGGCCCAAAATAATTTTCTGTCATAGGGCCCAAAATGTCTAGCGGCGCCGCTGTGCTCATGCATATATGTGCTTTGACATTCACTTCAATAAACAGATACTGCAATATTTCCATAAAGAAATGAACTGTGGAACCTGTCATACAGATGTCGGACTGATGTGCAGCCCCCTACTCTTAATGGTCTCAAGGCAACCACCTTGCCTTCCTGGTTGCCTGTGTTTTCGCTTATTTTACCGGACAAACCTACATAGCATGCTATTTTCGCCCTTGTTATTAAGGTATTTTGTTTCTTATTTCATTTTGCCCTTTTCTCTCGCCCTTCTTCCACCCATGGTCTGCTGCCTACCGAACTGCATCTTTTTGGCCAAAATCTGAATGTTTGAAATATAATATAATAAAATATATAGGCTGGTGAAAAAAGTCAGTAAAAGTAAAGTAAATAGTATTAGCAGTCAAGTAAAATAGTATTAAAATAATATTTTGCATACTTTTGCAGTCATCAATAAATTGTCAAATTTATTTTTTCTTTATCTGTTTTCTTGCATAGTTTTACTAATATGATAATTCTATGTATGACTTCTCACCTTTCAAATATCACATTACAAAATGTGACCAATACCCCCCTTCTTGGAAAAAATTTTTATGACCCTTGGAATCTATCAGCATCAGGTTTGAACTTGAACAGCCAGTACAAATGAACAGTAGCCTACAAACACCTTCCTCACCAGATTCAGTGCCAGGGGGCACATCTAAACTGACATATTTGCATTGCAATTATTCACAGTCCTCTCTGTGTTTCAAATACTGTGTTATATTATTATTATTATTATACATACCTACATTAATGAAGAACAGAAATTAACTGGTCGGTCATTTATTATATATACAAACTGCATATACTGTATGTAGCTCCGATTTCACATTCAAAGTTAAATTCTACACTTGCACTTCATCAATTTGCATCAATGTTATCTTCCTCTCAGTGTAACATTTATCTTTATAGCTAGACCTCCTTTACTAGGTCAACAGACTTTTAATAAGGAGACAAATGGGGCTTCATTCACATTTCACAACAAATTGTAAGCAATTGGGGGTCTGAAAAAGGGGTCTGTTTGCTCAGAAACATTTCAATTCACTGTTGATTGGAGATATCCTGCAAATTGACAATAAAATACTGTAGATGTAAAACTGATAAGTGTCCAGTAGACATTAAAACTTCGCTAAAGGCCCTCTGTTGTCTACCAAGTGGACTGTTTACTAAAAAATTAGAGTTGCACATGTATGCATAGTCTTGCTTTAGTTTAATGAAGTACTATTCTGTTTTTGTACATAAGCACACACATGCAATGCAAGTCAATTCATTTTTATATACTATGCCAGTGTGCTGACACATGGCCCTGTGACAGAGCACCGTCACTATGGATGAGTATACACTCTGACTGCCATGCCAACAAGGCTGGCTCTTTTGCATTGCAGTCAAGTTGCACGTTTGGCACCACTGGGGTATAATGCCTGTGGGGTCATTGCTCTCTCCCTTTGCTACAGGCCCCTTTCCAGTGGCACAAGGGTTATTCCACTTCATTATGTATGAGTAACTTTACTTCATATCAGTTCTGCAAATTCTGTACATGATAATTGTGCTTCTTTCTTTTAGATTTTTTTTTCCATATGGACACCCCCTCCCCATCCAACACACATACATCCTTTCTCTGTTACATACAGTTGATATGGGTGAGGGTATACATCTTTGTCTGGATTGAGATGCTAGATGAGGCGGTGTGGTGAAGTGGTGGGGAGCAGAGAGGGGGCTCAGTAAGGGGGCCACTGTGGCACACAAACAACCCGTTCAGCTTCATTAGCGACCTGTAACCCTAATGAACAGCCAACCCATTTTTCACCACAGACCTCCAGTCAATTAGAAGTGGAAGGGAGGTGACTTTGGCAAGAACTTTCTAGAGAGATGCTTGGAAGGAAAGTGCTCAATGGATTATGCTGTTATGTGTGAGTATTCTGTTGGATAATGACAATAATCCTACTGAAGTGTGGACAAACCATTTTTCTGTCTGTCTGTTTTTTTTATTTTACTCCTCTGAGTAGTTTTAATGAAAGTCTCATGGTCAGATTATTGTTCCCCATCCATTTTAAGGCTAAACGACTTATCATAAGGCTACTTTATGGTCCTTTTGGATTTCTCTAGAACAAAAAGTGAGACGAGTAGAAAGATTTATACAAAAATAGAGGAAAGGCTATCAAGAGAACAGTGCTGATATGATGCTGAAATGATATATGTATTGGAAGGAGAGAAGAAAAAAAGATCTCAAACAGGTGAGGAGATGATCGAAAAAGGATAGAAAGCTACATAGTAGGGAGTGAAGAATCTGGGGTAATGTAGAGGAAAGAACATGATTGGAAATCTCTGGGAGAACAATGGAGGTTTGCTAACAAAATTTATCTTCTGTCTCAGTAGCGTGATTGAGCTAATTACCCCATTACTCATACAAAACCACCAGCACACTGTGTAGAGGAGGAGAGAGAAGGTGAGAGGGTGAATGAGAGGGAAGGAGAGAATATGGAGATGGAGAAAGAAACAAGTAGTAACAGGTACAGGAAGATGGAAAAAAGGAGGATGGGTGAGATCGACTATCCAATGTGTGGTACCTGACATGCAGAATACCTACTTTACTGTCTGACTACGCCAATCTCTAGTCCTGGGCAGGAGAAACCCCTTAACTCTTAACTTGCGTGACTGAGTCTAGACCCTCCCCGCAAAAGAAATAGTTTACAGGAGGCATATACAAGAAGTTCAAATTTATTACAAATTAGTATCAATACAATTAATCAAATGAATACAAATAGGAAAAACTGCAGTGTGTAACTGGCTGAAACTCCTCAGAATAATAAGGTCGGGTCAGCACACACAGCTCCCCTCTCAGGAGGCCCTGGTGAGAGGAAGAGAGACAGCAAACCCCACACCACACAAGCATGCAACACAGCAGGCACTGCACACACAAGATCTGTAAATATCACTACAATATACCACACCGAGATTACCAATACACACCAAATAGTGCCCCCTCAGTATGGACCCCCAACAGAAAGGGAGCTGTAGCCAGGTGCGGATCCGGCCTTGTACAGAGACAAGCTACACAGGGACAAGGAGAGAACAGCCAGCTCCCAACGCCACATTGACCAGAGTTCTAGCTAAGTAAAACTACAAGACTACAAGATGTTATCCAGGCAGGGATGCCCAGGACAGATAAAGGATAACAATTAAAGGACAAACAAAACAACCAAACAAAAGAAACAAAATCAAACAACAAAATAAATCCCAAGAGAGGCTTGGAAACTAACAGTAAAACAGTGGCTGGCCCGGTCCTTTGCAAGAGCGTTCAATATTCCCCACAGCACAGTAGCACAGGAGGATACTGGAACATTCCAATGCCAACATCAATGTCTGTTGCTCAGCTACTCAACAGGAGGTCAAAACTCTAAAATATCTGGCAGGCACCTCTGTGTCCTCCATGAAGTGTGAAACACATGTCCTTGCAATCATCCTGCATGACAGATGAGCCCAATCACAGTGGCAAATGGCAGCAGCAAGAGAGAGTGATCTCAAGAAAATCCAAACTTTATAACTTCCCAGTTGGTCATGTGACCTGCCCCATGTGACTCCAGACAAGCAGTCACACAAACCAAACTCCCATACTGAATTGCCAATACAGGTAATAACCCAACACAAGAAATGACAGATCCCCACAAATGCATGAACAGAGGTAGCTAAAGTAGTTGAGTCTGCTAGGCTAGTCTATAAGCAGATACATTTTTGGATCTTTTTAGGTGTTGTATGCAATCACTCCACCCTCAATGGTGCCTGTGTAATAGTTCCAATGTATCTGCTTTGAAAAGTACTGTCTTGTTTGACTTTTCCACGTGACGAATGTGCACTAAAGTACACTTTTACAAGTACACTTCTCAAATGTATTTAGTTTGAGCTTTTACTACACTTGTGTAGTAAAGAAATCCGGTGTGAATCAATCCATAGCCTTGTTGGTTGATGTCACAGAGCGCTGTCTGTTGGGGAAGAAGAGAACAAGAACATTTGATACAATTTGGACTGCATCGCAAACCAGCAGCTAAAATTAACTAAAAGGGACATAGGGAAATTAAACTGAAAGTGAGTTTCTGTGCCCCATTCAGTTAGTGTTAATTGCCAGTTCCCATTTAGGTCTATGTTGCATCAAATCTTTTAATATTTTTTCTTCCACTGACAGCACTCAGTGACCTCAAACTAGGGCTATGGGTCCTATTTTTTTTTCAATACTTAGGAAATATTTTATGACACATTTAACATTCCCAATCAATCTAAGTATACATTATAGTTAATTTGATGACACAGTTAACTGATAATGGCACCATCTTCAAATGCATCAGGTTACCCCTCATGGTTATCATATGATTCACATATTAGTCATGGTGTTGTTATTGTAGTGGTACATGGTTCTGTTGTTGCTGTCTTTTTCTGCACATGGTTGTGTGTATTGTCACAATTACTCATGTGCACTCTGGTACACGGACAGCCAAACCCAAGCAACCCAATCAGCCAAACCAACTTCTTCAGTACTGCCTGCCTGTGAACATTAATTTTATGAACTGGGATGGAAATTTCTTTTACCACACAGAGTGATTAACATTATTTATACTGGTCATACTGGACACTAACTGAAATCAGCTTTCTATTTACATACTTAATGGAAATGTTTAGATTATTTTGAGATGTCAATATAAATTCCAATAGAATTAATTATATTATATATTATCAATTATGTTATTGTACTGTTTGTGTTTTGATTATTCTTTCTATTTGTATTATTTCTGTTCATTTAATTTCATGTTTTATGGAATGACTAAAACATCTTTGATGTGTTGATGGTGCCTAAAACTAAACAACTGTTGATTTGTTGTAATTTTTGTCTTTTATGTCCCAGACACTGTGTGAACCTTGGTTATGGTTAACAAGGCCAAAGCTTACATTGACCTCAGGAGTGTTTCCATCCAATGAATATGTGCTGGTGAGAACTCAAAATGGAAATACAGGAGCAAAGTGAAATGACCTCATGCATCACTTTTTTGTACTATCCTTATGGTATTTAAACCTAAGTTTATCACTAACTACCTAGATTATAGATTGATAGTATGTGGCATGTTGATATTTGTTTACAATAACTGCTGTAACCCTACCATGGCCTTTCTGATATGGAATTTGGACCTAGGGTTAACAAACTTGCACACATCAAGAACACTTAGAATCATGCATGTGGCATCTAAGTGTCACCCTAAATATATGAGTGTAATCAAATAACAACTTACACACACATCAGCTCTGTAGCGCCCCCTAGAAATCCATATTTGATGAGCTTTCACTTTGCCTCCTGACACCCCTAAAGCAGCTAGAGGTCTAAAAATTGTCATAGCATTTAGATTTAGGTGTGAGTGGGTTAAATTACGTCTGTAGCGCCACCCAGAAATTCAATTTTTCAGATTTTTAGCTCAACTTGTGAACTTGTGAAGTGAAGCCAAATTACATCTTACACATTTACATTTTTTTATCATTTTATCATGCTGTATCAAAATATGAAATGAAATATCTGGCATTAGACTCACCAAGCCCCATATGGCATGCTTGGTTCTTTCAGTGGTACTTTTCAAGGATGTCTCAACACAGCATGCAAAGTCAGTGAAATATTTTCTGCACATCATGCATTTATGCATGAGTCAACTCAAAATAGGAATGTTTTAGTGTTTTTCAGAATGATTTAATTACTTGTAAGTATCAAAAGTCAAAGCTGTTGGGTGCCATAATTATGTATTTCCATGCATCTTTGTTGCCTCACAGTGGGTATTGTCTGAAAATATGTTTCTTCCAGCACAGCACACATCAGCTTATCAAATCAACTAAAAATGTGAATGTTTAAGTAGATTTACATTTAATGCAAAGATTCATGATAACACAAAAATGTGCAGTCATACACAGCTCCATAACTGAAGTTCCAAGTTGAATTAAGGTATGCATGGGAAATTTTTCAAATTCAGAACAAAGCTTTACAGCTGTTGAATTATCAGGGTCAAGAACATCATTACTACTACAAGTATTCCCAATTGATTTGGCTAATGTACATTGGTGGAGCAACATACATTTTGACATACAGCATTAAGGCTAAGCTACTTAAACCATCTTAAGCGTACATTTTCTTACAGGTAGAATTATCAAGTGTGTGTAGAGCCTTGTGTTAGGCCATGACCCAACCCTGAAAACAAAAGCTGTCAAGACCCAGGTAAGACCCCACTGGGTGGCTGGAGCAGAGACCTGGCTGTTGGACGCTGAGGCAGAGAGACCTGATATACTCGTGGTACTGTAGTAGTCCTCATAGCCATTTGGTCACAGAAGACATGAGCAGAGCCAAGAGTTCACAGTAAAGATGTACATAACTACAACAAAACTCCATGTAGTCCCACTGACCAGGAGGGCACAATGCAGAAGACCCCGAGACTGTGAATCGGTCAGCAGTGTTTGACAAGAACAATGTATATGTGATCCATTTGGTGGGCAAAACAATGGAAGACATCCATTTATTCTCAGAGGTGGTCAGACTGGGTCTTATTCCTCGCTCCTTTCACATTTGCTTTGCTTTGGTTATGAGCTTGATAGCAGCTGACAATCTGGAAAGCAGAAATAGGAGATTTAAATTTGTGTAACACAACGACAACAAAATTAATGAAGCTCATTACTATTGTTCTTGCTACCACCAGTAACTGCAAAACACAAACTTGTTAATGACTTTTCACTTGTTTTATTAAAACATTTAATTAAAAAAATATAGACATGGTGATAAACCCTGTGTAATTTGGGGCTGCACTAAGGGCATGTGTATCTTCAGTGTTACAAAGTTTGGGAAGGCTTGGAATAATATTTTTTAAAGACACTAAGACCCAAACATGATTCCATAATGAGTCATTATGAGAATGAAAAATCAGGTGAAAAATGAAAACACTGTGCTTGTCAGTATGCAATGGACATGCAACACAGGTACAGGTCTTTTCTCATAGAACGGTGGAATATGACTTATGATGCATTAAATCACTTTTACTCATCATAAGCCTTCCAAAAATATATTATTTAGGTAACTTGCTTGATAACTATATGGAATTCAAGCACATCCATCTTCCTGTTGCTATTCAGGTTGGCCAAGGCCCTATAGCTGTCAGAGAGAGAGAGAAAGAAAGACATTGACAGACAGACAGACAAAGTCACTGTGCTGTTACTAATGTTGCATTTATCTAAACAAGTTGCATTTATCCAAACTAGGATCTGTTGCATTTATCCAAACTAGGATCTGTCTCCTTCCATAAGATAGTAATAAATAGTTAATCCAGACCTAATTGTTGTATAAATTGTTTAATCAGATGAAAGGAGAGAGAGAGAAGGAGGTGAGACAGGAGTGGTCAGGTTGTCAGAGAGAAGGGATGTATAAGGAGGAAGTGGAGTTTAGGGGTTTACCTGTGATGTGGCTGCTCATCCTCTTGAGTCAGACAAAAAGATAAGGTCACTGTGTTGTTGTTGTTGTTTGTCAAATCTTTTGGTTTATTCATCAATTATTACCCGGAGAAATGGAATAATGATTCTGGTTGGATGGCAGGTGGGTGTTAATTCTGTATAACACACACCCATGAAGTAGATCTGGTGAAAAAGTCTAATAACCGTTCTATATCAATGCTCTTTTGAGTGGTAAGCATGACAACCATAGTAAACGACAGTTGAACTTGTCAGTAACAATGGAATCAGCTGTTATTAGCTATGACCACCGTAGTACAGCAACTGAACAGGTTTCTTTATAACTGAGCTGAAAGCTTTTCTATGTTTTAATTTGACGTCTATTCCTTACACGCATGAGTTGCAACCGATTGATAAACAGGAAACGGCCTTCAGGGTGTGATGTTATACGGAATTAATGAATTTGGCGGAGGAACTTCACTCCGCCTTCGGTGTCGTGAAATTATTTGCCTCCGCCTCTTTCATTAATTCCATTACAAAGCATTTGTTTGGTCAGTAGTGAAATAGTCTACATTTGTGACATTTGTGACGGCAATAAAATGGCAGGTATGTCTATGATGTGAATGGCTTTCTGAAATTTGAGGTGTTTTTGTATTCAGCAATAGGGGTAACATGAAAAGGTACAAAATGCTTAAATAGTACTGTGCTTGCTTCTGCTGAAAAGTGAAAATAGACATTTAGATTACTAACATTGCACAAAGTCAGAGTTATTGCTTATTGCAACCTAAGCATTAGAAAAAATATTCTAATATTCAGTTTTATTTAGTCCCAAATGACACCTTATATTTGCTATTATTAGGCTAAAGTTATTAGTTGTTTTCCTATAATGCATTCCTTATGTTTTGGATGTTTGCAATTAGCATTAAATGCTAATGGACAATCTATTGTTTTTCTAACTAACTTTACAGATTTGGTGACAGGATCAGATGTGATATGTATGATTGGGGTGTACATGTATGACTGATAAAAATAACTTTGATCAGTTGAGACACAAAATTGAGTTAAACAAAAGTATACAAAGACTTAAAAAGGGACTTTACCTGTTCATCATACCTCCACTTCTGGCATGATCTCTAAATATTTGATATCTGTCATTACCTGTTCATCATACCTCCACCTCCAACATGATCTCTAAATATATACGATATCTGGATAATAAACAATATCCGGATATGTGACCAAGAAGAATCGAGAGTAACATTTTAACCAATCACTTACATTTGGGGTTCTGGCCCATAGTCTTGGACTGTATCATACCTACCTTCTGTTTCTGACTGACAGCACTCAGCACTCACCACCGCATTTCCCCTTTAAATTTCCCAACTGAATTTATTTCTTCAAAATAGCTTTGTAGCCTATATATGTCATAGAGGTTTTACATGAATAACCCTAAATAACCCATAAATTAATATAAACATAGGTCTGTCTCATCTCTATCCAGGGCACATCCCATTAACTAGTCATGGGCTACTGTGATAACATTTTAACTGATACTAATTAAGCCATTGTTTGTCTCTTTTACTATGAGGCTACTTCAGAGCCACTAATGAAAGAGTTGGAGATATGCTTTATTCCTGACCAGAGTATCAAAGTCTGTAATGGTTGACAGATCAACCCTTAGGTCAATGTCCAATGGTTCTAGCGAACATGTTTTCAGAAGCCACTTTCACAGAGATAAGTAACCTTGTGCTGAAGGGTAATAAGATTTGAATTGCACAAATAGCTATTAATGTATACCCAGCCATCACCTTACCAAAATTGGGAGATGCTCACTGTGTGAAATTAGTTTTTTAGTGTCTGACCACATTGCAACTCCTTGATGATGCTTAAAGCATTTTGAATGGGCGCTTAAAAACCCTACTTTATGCTACTGCTTTACTAAGTTGTCAGAAACTGGATTTCAGGGGAAATATAGAGAGAGGACAGTCAAGGAAATATGGGGGATTTCAGCGAGGTAATCGATAGCAGTTCACAGCCAGCAACTGGGGGTGCTTAACGCTCCATCTCAGTTACCAGAAGTGCTGTTCATGACTACCATCTGTGATAAAAAAAAAAAAAAAATAGACACATGCACGACCTATAAAAAAAGAAAATCAATCAGATAGGCCTTCTAATGATAATGTAATGCTTAAGTTGTTGCTTCCTCTGGTATGTATATGGTCCAATCCAAATATGGTAGTGCAGTGAAATGAAATCATGTTTAGCCTATTACATTGTCAGTCAACATAATTTTTTGAAAATTATCATTGCCAATTCCCATCATTTTGCTTGTAAACAATTCCACATGTATTGACAAGAATTTAGGATGTTGTGTAAGTTGATGTACAAAAAGACAATAAAAATGGCCAACTGTAGGGGACGCTCCATAGATAGAGTTCAAAGATAAATTTCAAATAATGCACAGTTGTTTACAAAATAATCCACTCACCTTACAATAAATGAACAAAGAACCCTAAGAGCCTAAAATGTCCTATATACAAGTAGATTTGTTCACAATCCAAAGAATAGAGACTAGGGTTGATCATTTCCAAAGAGTTACGCTGACAATTTCATTAGGTTCATATGCGAGTTACTTTCAGTTTCGTCCATTGGCGGGGTGACATCACAATCTTGCAAATGTGGTAAATTCACCAAGAAAATATAGGGTGTGCCAGAACCCTCATGCACCCCATAATGAGTCATTGAATTCTTGCACAGAGTTCACAGAGAGGTTTATGGTTTTTGCCTCATATCTACAACCAGCACCTGTGGATAGTCCTGGCACTGCAGGTTTGCAAAGTTCACACTTGTCAAAGTTAAAGTCAGCTTTATTGTAATTTTCTCCACACTAAAAGACATACAGAGGAAATGGAAGTAAGTTTCTTGCTATCCTGCAGTGAAGAAAAAGTGCACAACAGATAAGATATTTACACTAAAGTGAAAAGGTGCACAACAGATAAGGACATTTTTCCTGACACTAAACAGTAAATGCACAACAGATAAGAGACACTTCCTAACAAGCAACAATTTCACAAGACAAGATCACAAGGCAAAGGTATAAGTGCAAAAAGATGTGTTGTAAAAGTGCAAAAAAAACCTGTTTGTCAGTTTGGGCTTCATTACTTGGCTTAGAATTTTGCTGCTTGGGTGGGGTGCCATCAAGAAGAGAAAGATCACATGACGAACTATGGATCATAGAATCTAAGTAGGCTGAGCTTCATCACCAGAGCCACTTATGCCATCTTACCCTCTCCTACTAGCTTGTTGGTGGCCCAGTGAGGCCAATTGCTGAGAAGTTGAGTTCACAAAAGGGCAGTCATCAATGTTTTTGCCTTTGAGACCCAGGAATAGATTTGTATGCGTATTACTTTTGCTTTTTTCATTGCTGGAGTAAAAGAAAACCTCTCATTTCCAGTGTCTTGTCTATCTATCTCCAGTATCTTCTCATGCATGCTAAACAATGTGAACAGTTAGGGCTGACATCTAGATCAAAGACTCATCTTCCTGCCTAAGAACACAGCCTAAACCTGTGACCAGATTCTGTTGTAGTTCCTGCCAGCGTGCCTTAAAGAGACCCTATGCAGCATTTTCAGACCTGCTTTGTGTTGTATTCTGTTTTTGTATTTCTGTGTTGTATCCTAGCCTACATGCACTAGTAGGTGGCGAAAATGTATAATGATATGCAGAGCCGTGTATGTACAATGCATTGCTGTATGTCATATATAATGTGCAAAGAAGTTATGAGAGTGGAGAGAAAGATAAAATAGAGAATGGATTACTGGTGTCTTGCTGCTTGCTTACTTAGGCCTACTGTTATTAGCACAGTTCAGAAGTCTTGTAGGATGTGTGAGGAACAAGAGTGAGAAGCCTCAGGGTGAACCTTTTCTGAATGGCAAGAGCTCTGAGAATGCAAAGTATGCTAAAGTGACGCTGATCTGGCTTTGCTGTGCTTGTAAGTTACATTGTGTGCCTATCTTGGCAGAAGACTTGCCCGTCAGGGAAATGCCTGTCAGAAATGCCCTGGCATAACTATCCAGAGCTGTGTAAGTACATAAATGTTTGGACGCAGCTTGCTGAAGTTGAAAGTATTTGAGTGCTCTTTATTTATCTCACTTGGCAGTGCATTGTCTTGGTTAATGCCTGAAATGCCTGCTACTTGAGCTAGCCAAAGAGTATAGGAGCCTAGCTTATATTGTATAATCTTATTCCACAAGAGAGGTGCGAGGCTTTCCCTCTTATCGTAGATTTTGATGTTCTCTGGATTACAAGGAGACCAGCATTTTGGGATTTTATGGGTCTAGCAAGGTAGTAATGGACAAGTAAGTCTAAGTAAGCATTAAGTGTTAATATCTAACAAATGGAAATACACTCAACTGGTACCATCTGCCACAAACAACTCCTTTGAATACCATGCCATCTTGGTAACAGCACTGATCAAAATATATTTTTTTGTCATCTATCATCCTCCAGGTCAAATGGGTGATTTCTTCAAGGAACTAGACACTCTGCTTTTCCTCTATCCCTGACTGTCCCATGCTTGTCCTTGGTGATATGAACATCCACTTAGACAGCCCAGGCTCTGCAGGCTTCCCATCTCTGATGGACTCCTTTGAGCTACAACGGGTTTGCAGTCCTCACAAAGCTGGTAAGAAACTTGATCTCATTTTTACCAGGAACTGTGCCACCACTTTGCTGACAATTACTCCGCTACATCTATCTGACCACTACTTTTTCTATCTGACCACTACTTTTTCTATCTGACCACTACTTTTTCTACCACTACTACTCAAAGTTTGTCTCCGTCAGCAACCATCTGCACCTACTTCCACCGTCTCTTTCCGTCACAATCTCCGGATTTATCTCCCATTCATTTTCCTCCTTGGTGGTGTCTGCTCTTCCATCGTCCAGAAGTTTCTCTTCCCTTGAGGTTGATGATGTGTCACTCTGTTCTACTCTGCTGGATCACTTGTGCCCTCTGTCTACCAGACCTGCTCGATCCACTCAGTCTCACGCCTGGCTTATCATGACTCACTTCGTTTGATGTGCATCAACCTCAGAGCTGCTGAGAGGAAATGGCACAAAACCAATAATTTAGCCGATCCATCACAATTCCAGGAACTGCTATCATCCTTCTCATCCAGTGTCACTTCTGCAAAAAAGGCTTTTTAAGATTCACAATGTCACTGACAGCAGGAAACTCTTCTCCACCTTCAAATCTCTACTAAACCCACCACCTCCGCCTCCTGCAACTAACCTCACAGCTGAGACTGCTGCATTTTTTACTAACAAAGATGCAGCAATTAGTTGTCAGTTCTCTAACCCATCTACACAGACCCTGTCTTACCTTGCTTCACAGGTTCCTCCTCCAAGCTTTTCTAAACCAACCGCTTCCTTTTCTTCATTCACTCCTCTCTCAGAGGCTGAGGTGTCTAAGCTTTTTCCTTGTCCATTGCCACTGTACGCTTATGTATAATATTTTGGGCCATGTCTAATACCTTGACCTCAACTCTTATGCACAGGTAATTTTAAAGTCATGTAAGGTTATCTTAAAAAGCAAAGATTTTAAATTTTAGACAAGAGAAGACAAACAATATACAGCTCCTACAGTTTGTTTCACTTTCAGTAGTTTTACTAAAATTCCTTTTATAAGTGGATATTAAAGATTGATCAATACTAAACATGAACAAGTAGCCTATCCCCATGGGTTTACATAACAGGCTTTATACAGTAGGCTTAAAATGGCCTATTGCTTTGATTCAAGAGACACCTGTTGGTAGACATACGTTACTACAACTTTCCCTTACAGGAAATATGTTAAAGAACAAATTATTCAAGCATGCCATCTAGCGACTGAAATAGATGCAGGTCTAGTCGTTTAGTTTACCTCAGTTGGGCCCTATTTCTAAAAATACAGACAACCACATGGCTGATTTGGCTAAGTAAAATTCTCTTAGTTTTATGTTTGTTAACAACTAAACCATTTACTAACCTTTAGATGTGTAATCCACCGTGCAGGATTAAAGGATTTAAGTATTAACATGTATTAACATTCGTAGCTTGAATGTTATCCTCTTTTGTAAGTCGCTTTGGATAAAAGCGTCTGCTAAATGCCTAAATGTAAATGTAAGTAAATTTTCAACCTGGATAGGATAAATTCAGAACTTCACGCGGATGGATTGCGGATGGATATTTTTTTGCTTTTGGATTGCTTTGGCTTTTTAACTGACAAAAAGGTAGCTGACTGCAAGCACACTTAAAGCACTAAAATAACCTAATATGATATTCATCTGAGGAATAAATGGGTGGGAGGGATGAGATTCAGCCACTAGCTTTCCCGCAGTGAGGTAAACTGGGGCAGCCAAAGAAAATGTTTTTAATAGGATGGTTGGTTAATTTTAAACACAGAGTTGTTATTGTTATGTGGCGTAGGCTGCAGAAATGAATAATGAGAGGATTAACCTAGTGCTTGAAATAACAACGGCTACAAGCAACAGCGGAGAAAGCCTTTGCCATCTCCAACCCCCGCGACCTGTGAACCTCTGGCGATTTCCATCTTATTTTTTGTACTTTCCGCCTTGTACTCAGTAGGCTATCCCTGCTGACACTGAGGTCTGGGTTGCAGGGGGAAATCGATACATCATCAGCACGGATTCACGAAATCTAATCCGGTTGAAGCCGGTACTCATGAACGGCTCCATCAGCCGATACGTTAATACCGAAAAGCGGAATCTATCTCCCCCGTCTCGGAGAGCATGTTTTATGAGGCGCACCGGAATTTCTCACGAGTTACCAGTTTTGAAGTAACATTTTAGGCCTATACGCCAGGTGGCGCTTGGGAGAGTAGGTCTATTTCTCCAACCTCCAACCTCCAACCTTATAAAATTCAAATACACATACAAATTACATTTGTTTGCGAGAAACAAAGAAAACATATTGGTGGACAATTTTGAACGCGTCAAATAAGAAACTACTGAAATGCGACATGCAATGAAGATCAAACATTCTTAAAAATTATATATATTACACTTTAAAATTGGGTGATAGGCCTACTATTTTAAGATATTGCTTACTGGGTTTTTGCAAAAATACAGATTATACCAAAACATTTTGTACTGATCATGCATCAAACATCAAAAGAATCTTAACTTTGTTAAAGACAAGAAAGGATTGAAAAACCAAGTCAGCTGTTAACATTCAACAACAGAGGGCGCACTTCTCAGCTCGACAGTGAAAGGCTTGTCTCTTTTTCTCAGGCTTAGCGGATGAAGCCAAAGCTGTAAGGCAGAGGGGTATAATAAGCTACAAACATAATGAGACATGTCATTGGTACATGGGTGAAAATCCTCATATAGCCTATAAACTCTTAATGTACTCATTTAAACTCTCTCTCTCTGACAAACACACACACACAAAAAGAGAGAGAGAGAGAGAGAAAACGAGCGAGAATAGAAGTATGCTTAACGGTCTTTAGGTTTATTTGCACAGTTTACACAGTTCCTTCTCTATACAAAACATCACACTCTTTTCCTCTCCCTCATAGAGTGAGTCTTGTATCACTCATGTTCATGTTCTTTTTCCCTCTCTGTCTGATGCATCTCTCTCTCCCCCTCCTTCATTCTGCTGTGCCTCCATCTCCTCCTGCTGTGACAGGAGGTTTTAATATCTCTCTGCTCCATCTGTGTGTCGCGTTTTTAACATTCCCCTGCTGGAGAGGCACTTTATGTCTGCCTGTACACACACACACACACACACACACACTCCCTCTCTCTCTCTCTCTCTCTCTCTCTCACACACACACACACACACGCACACACAACCACACATATACACAGAGACACATGCACACAAACAGGCAAAATATAGACAGACACAAACAGCACACACATACTTAAGGGATCTCACACACGCACACACACACACACACACAGTGTAAAACCCCTTCATCAGAGGATGCAGAGAGGCTGATGCACGCTCCTCTCCCCTCTCTGCACTCCTCTCCCCCTTGCATTTCCGTTCCGTAGAAAAAGAGAGAGAGAGAGAGAGAGAAAGAGACAGAGAGAGAGAAAGAAAAGGAGACAGAGAGGGAAGGAGAGAGTTCACACAGAGTTCGAGAGTGACAACCAACCTACCCCCCCACTGCCTCTCTATTCCTCTTTCATCCCTCCATCTTTTGCTCTCTTGCCCCTTACATCTCTCTCTCTCTCTCTCCCTCTCTGTCTCTCTCAAATTCTATCCTCCTCTCTCTCCCCCATCCCATCCACTCCTCTTCTCATCCCGTCTGGCCAGTTACTAATCTTCCTCGCTCAGTTGAACTTATTTTGACTCTGGCGGCCAGGATCGATAGGCCTGATTACCGTGACTCTAAAGAACACAAATTGACACAGTGGCTGGAAAGGGTCCCACTATGTCTGACTGGGAGATGGAACAACATAGAGGGAGACAATGATACAGACAAAAGGACATAGAGAATGACAGAAAGAGACTTTGAGAGAGAGATCACAATAAAGCAAAGATGCTCCAATTCAGGGCAAAGGAATGGCTCTGTGGATATGATGGATGGATGGATAGACAGATAGATAGATGAATGGATAGGCAGGTAGGTAAGTAGGTAGGTAGATGAATGAATATGTGGGCGGGTGGTTGGATGGATAGATAGAAAATGGGGTAGAATGCCCCCTTGCTGGGAGATCACTCAAGTTAGGCTGGAGGGCAAGGCTGCAGGCTCTTGTCTCCATGAGCCAGACATAGCCAGTGCATGTCCCTATGAGCACTGAGAGGCAGGATGGACGTAGGGATGTGGGGATGAATGACTGCTTGATTACAGGGAAGTGTGTCCTCCCTTGGCCTCCTTTGCTCTATTGGGCTTGGCCTTTGCCCTCTCCTAGACCCATTGAATCTGCCTGCAGTGGTACAGAGGGAGAGTGTGAGTAAGAAATGCCATGGCTACATGGATTTAGATATTGTGAATTGACATTTACACATATATACAGACATACAAAAACATGCCTTTTGTAACAATTGCCTTTTGTAAATTGTTCAATTGAAATGTAAGCATACATCAACCTAGCGTACTTGACTCTTTAACCTACTGCGTGTTGAGAGGATTTGATGTTCATAGTCACTTCCTCCCCTAAATTCTCTCTCTCTCCCTCTTTCACACACACACACACACACTCACACAGCAGGAATACTGTGAAAGGGATATATTTTTCTACACTGGCTGAAGACATATTACTTTAAAGGTGTGCATAAGACTCAATTCATCATGGCAGATTGCAAACTGATCACCTCAGATCACTGTCCATCACCGTGGCACCACACGGCAGCTGTCTGATGCGGAACGTCTCCTCTCATCCTTTCTTCCCCTACTCCTCATCTCTCTCTCTCCCTCTCTCTGTCTCTCTTTGCTCCATTTTAAGGAAGGGAGATGAGCGATGAGCCAGGGGGAAGAATGGACTGAGAAGATAAGAGTACAGAAGGACAAATGGAGTGAGCGTGAAAGGCAGGAGAGATGGAAAAGAGAGGAGGAGAGAGAGAGAGAGAAAGCAAATGCTATACACGGCTAAGCATCATTTTTCCTGGCGACCTTTGAATGACCCCACTACTGAGCGACTGAGGAGCAGGTGGAGATACAGAATGAAAGAGCAATGTAGGAGAAACGAGATGGTGAGGAAAGAAAGGGAAAGGACGGAAATGCAAGGGAAAGAGAGAGAAAGAGAATGAGCAGGCGACAAAAGGAGAGAGAGGGACAGAAAGAAAGACGGAAAAAAAGGAAAAATGGAGAAATACAGATTCTATCTTGCATGCTGCGTGGATGCCTAGTGAGAGAGGGGGTGAGGGAGAGGATTCACCATGACAACACCACACACAAGAGTGCCTGTGATGTCACATGTTTACCCTTGGACCGCACAATGGGCAGAGGCAAAGGTAGAGTGAATATTGTGTGTGTGTGTGTGCATGTGTACACATATACATATGTGTGTCTTTCCAACTGCGGCTTGATCTTTCTCTTTTTTTAATCACCATTCAGACACACCCAAATGCACATGTGCTGTAAACGTGCACATGCACACACACACACACACACACACACACACATACACTCTCTCTCTCTCACACAAACACACATACACTTGGAGATGGAACTCTCCTGTGGTGTGCTACCCCGGGGCTGCCCTGTGATGGAGAATAGGAAGTCTGTCATTGCCCTGCGGTTGAACCCAGCATTTGCCATCTACACATAACCCCTTGGTTCGAATGTACACACATACACACACACACAAATACATCGGCATACAAAAAGCAGAATATACACACACACACACATTAATATATGGGCATGCAAAAAGCAGAATGAGAATTCATTAAGACATTCGCAAGTACCACAAGTGTAGGGCTTTGCTTTTGCACACACTGCCTGCACGTCACACTCACACACACACACACGTAAGATGTAGGATTATAATTAACATAGTGTTTTGCTCTCTTTGGACCACTGAGGCCAAGTGGAAATACCTGGTCAGCCTGAACCTGGATAGGAGCTTAACAGGGACACACCCTCTCTTTAAGCCTTTTGACCTTGCCTGGGGTCAAGCCCTCTCTGGCTGTGAGTGCTTTCAGCATAGATTACTGATCAGCTCTGACCACTGACATTAACATGGGTTAATTTGATCAGAACTCCCTTAACCACTGTATGTGAACAGGCTACACATGACACAGTATGTAAAAGAATAATATGCAGATTAAGGGCATATATGCCATTAATAAGTATCCTCTCCGAACACCTTCCTCTTTCTCGGTAAAACAAAACATTTCCTGTAAGACTCAACATGAATGTGCATGAGTGTTTTCAAATAGAATGGCATGAAATGATGGCTGTACATCAAAGCCACCTGAAGTGTGAGGATGAATGACTCAGGCATCTCCCTTGTGCTCTCTCTCTCTCTTTCTCTATCTTTTTTTCTCCCTCTCTCACACTGTCTTGCCATTCTCTTGAGAGGAGTTACTGATGGCCCCTCGGTGGTAATGGCCAGTTAAAGTGGATGTGAGTGTGCTGGAGAGCCACTGTAATGATGGCCGTTTACCCCTTCTCCCCTGCATCCCCACAATCATAGATACACACAAACACATACACATACACACACCTACACACAAACACACACACACGCAATCTGTAATGATTAGGATTCCAAATGGATTGGGCCGCCATGGCAACCTACGAGCAGTCAAACGATAAAAAAAGGAATCTCAGCCCTGGAGTGAGCCCGGCTGTTTGCCACCACTGGATTCGCCGCAGAGTCCAGACGTCCGACGGCCAGCCGAGGGTTAGCCGAGCCGCCCTAGTGGACAGCCTGGAGTTGACCTGAAGATGACCCATGAGATGACCGTGAGGTGACCTCCACCAAACTGACCCTTCGCTGACCCCACTGTCGGTGAGGACGTATCCCACAGGGGCATTTCCATTCAATGCCAATTGGTTTATGATTGTTGGTTCGTTTTGTTTCGTTTGGTGCATTCCTTCCCCAGCCTTGGATGCAGTGGATGCAGGTGCAGTGGTGTGCTGTCACTGCCTGCCAACTAGGATCAGCACTTAGGCTATTTTGTAAGCACTGCCCCTTGTCCCTGTGCATTTAGCCCAGGAAACAAATGGTTCTTCCTCGCTTTAACTGGGACCACTCACTTTATGTATACACAAGTCTATCCCAACCACTTGCTTTATATATACAGCAGTCTGGAGGGTTACAGAGTATGGTGGATCTGGAATGCACCCCTGATTTTGACCAGAGGATGACCCCAAAACCGCAGACTCACCCCGGCAGCAGCCTGACCTCGGGACGACCCAGGAGTGGACAACCAGGTCAAGGGCCAAAGGTCACTGGGGTCGCCGGACTCATCTATGGACACAAAGGGTCTCTGGTAACAACAGGAGAGCTTGAGGGAGAGTTTGAGGGACACAAATGAGAAGGAGAAAGTGATAGATAGAGAGAAGAGAGAGAGAGAGAGAGAGAGAGGAAGCAAAAAAGGAGATTAGAATGTTCTGAGGGTCAGCCTGAGGGTCTTTTCCTCTCCCTTTTCTTTCCCCTTACTTTCTCTTTTCTCTCTGTCTCTCTCTCTCTCTCTCCTCTTAACCTCTGGCTGGTGGAGTCACTGAGGAGTAGCCCTGGGGTCGACCTCTTGACCTGTCCAGCCGGTTGGCCTGGCCGTGAACAGGCCTGGTTGTGAGAGGAACCCTAAGGCCATCATATGGAGGCTGCTAGAAGATAACAAAAACTTCACAGAACAAAAACACACAAAAACTTTTCTAAATAAATCCACCCAGCCAACACTCTCCCTTTCACTTTTATGTTTGTCATAAAGGTCCTCCCTCCATCTCCACATGAATGTAAATAAAGCGCACAAGTCACAGGAGAAGCCTCAAATAGGCTTCACACTCTGATGCATGCTTCTGTTTCAAAACAGAACTGATCTTTGACCTTCTCAATTTTCAAGCTTTCTCTCATGTTTAATGCAAGGTGTCTTAAAAGCTGTAAAGGACATGAGAGGCACGCTATAATTCCCTTGACCTTAGCATGTTGCTCCAGGTATGTTTTTTTGAATCGTTGGATCGTTAACTCTTTGTCAGGGAAATTATCCACAGCATCATCAGACATAGGAAATGTTTTAGGAATCCTATCATATTTACTATATTTATGTAGTAATACACAATAGGTCTGTCTAAACCATTAAAACTTTATTTTCCAATAGAAAGTTTGTTTTTCATGGTGACAAAAATCCCCAAAACAAAAAAAAACCTTTGCAAACACACTGTTCTGTTTGTGCCTGATGTTAATAATCAAACACCATAGTTAGAGTTCAACTCTGCTGAGCGAAACTGGAACGGATGTTGCCTGGGGACTTTTTCCTCAGTGTGCACAAGTTCTCTAACTCAGCACGGCCTCTTCAACGGTATTCGCCAAACAGGAGGTCACAGTGAAGTAGGCCATGCTGCCTGTTAATGAGTGAGCAAGATGTCCTAAGGCATATCTCTGGCAAGGAAACTTTTCTGTATTTTTTCCCCTTCTGTCCAGAAAGCATGACTGGAAAGTTTACTACAGCAGTTCTCCAAGTCACCCTGCAGGTGGCAGCAGTGTCTGCTGGAGACAATGACATCTGAATCGATTCATATTGATTCTTGCTGATTTGCTTGTGGCCTCTGGAGGACAGAGCAACTCTGAATCAGTTTTGTTCACGATGACTTTGGCCCAGTCTCACCTCGCATCGCTCTGAATTAGAGCATCACTGAATCAACTGGATTTGGGGTTTAAGTTTCTCTGATTGAATGTCACCATCACACTTGGTTTAAGCACAAATGGATCACTGTCTGGAGGTATCAATTCCACACTGAATCATACGTGTCATTTGTCCCAATTAAGAACATCACCTACCACTGCAGGTCAATATTCTCGAAGGGAGCAATACTGGCTTGGCTAACATCTCCACACTCTCTCTCATCCCCTTATTCGCCTGTTTTCTTTTTTCTCTCTCTTCTCCCCTCACTCTTTTACTTCACTAGTTTCCTTCAGCACCATTTCTCTCCGCCTGCTTTTTCTCATCCTCTGTTCTCCTCCTCTCTTTTCTCTGCTTGTATTCTCTTTGTCTCTCTTTGCCATGTCCACACCAGGCAAGTGTGCCTAGGCCTGGTGGTGCAGGGTGTTGCCACTCACAGGCCTCAGGGAGCAGCAGTGATTTAAGGCCCTGTTTCATGCCCCTGAGAACTGCCAATCAAATACGCCCACAGACATCTGCAGATCAGTACAACTGTGCTGTAGTTGAATACATCTTTGCCTAAAGTATGTCTTTGAAGTTGAGGTATAAGTCAATCTAGTCTGGCGTGTAAGGTTTCTTCTGCAATTATGACATTTTAGACACTTCGCCAAGTATCCCCCTGTTCCATCCATCCATCAACCCATCCATGCATCCATCCATCCATCCATCCATTCACCAGTCCACGCATCCATTCATCCATCCATCCACCTCTATCCATCTTCATATTTCACTGTCAGTTTTAGACATATCTGAACGTATTAAGAGCAGTAACACTTTATTTTGCCTAGAGCAAAGTGCTTGCCCTGCTTTTCCTGGCAGTGTGTCTGTTTCTGCCCAGGTTTGCATTGGCCCCGGGAGACTCTTTGCCCTCTCTTTATTTTTATTTATACCTTTTAATGTCCGTAATGCTCTTTTAAAGAACATATTAGCTCAGCCTCTTCTGAAGATGTACAACTCAGCACAGCAGAAAGAGCTCGCGCCGGCCATTAACTTCCACTAGACTCCCTGGCACACTGCTACACCCACACACTCCCACGCAAATTCAACCCTTGCTCTTTCTTTTTTTTTCAGCACACATACACACACACACACACACAGAGGCATGCTAACTCTATTAGACTCAGACTTATACTCCCACTTCTGACCTTAGAGAGAAGCAAAGTTTTTCATGGGGTTGTACAAAATAAATGTTAAGTGAATGTGTGTCTAATTCCAGCTTAATGACATGAGCCAAAAAGATGGCATGCTTGATTAGTCAGCCAAGGTAGACTGTCTGTGCACCCTCACACGGAACACTCATCATACACAGCATGTCCATTTATATAACACCTCCATTCTGTCATTACAAAACTGCAAAACATAGAGAGGAGAGAGACTGGTGGTAGTAATTCTAATTCATCTGCTCTTAGGTAACCTTTCACAGCAGCAAATGGTGAGAGAAAGCCCAGCACAGTAAGAGGAAGAGGGTTGGACTTCAGAGAGCAGTCTGGCCCAGCTCTGGACATGGGAACATGGAAGACTCCGATTCTTCAGGAATGTGAGCATGGTACAGACAAACATGAATAAATACACATAGGCACATACATGTGTGTGCACAAACACCAGCACAGCCCTGCACCTACACACACACACACACACACGCCTAAAGTTTTATGCCGTACAAGAATGTGTGACTAGTATGGACACACACACACGCACCTAAGACACCTAAAGCTTTATGTCCTACAAGAATGTGTGAATAGCATGGACTCTCTCTCTCTCTCTCTCTCTCACACACACACACACACCTAAGACACCTAAAGCTTTATGTCCTACAAGAATGTGTGAATAGCATGGACTCTCTCTCTCACACACATACACACACACACACAGGCATAGGCTAACCCTGAGCGGCTGCTGAATGTCACCCAGGGGATGTGAGGAATTCGTCCCGCTTAGGCCTCACAGATCAGAGCCGTCACACTCTAGCCCATAAATAAGCTCACACATCTGCCCACAGCCAATCACAGTGCAGGGAAGTGGCCCTCGGGGGAGGAGCCTGGACCAGAGGTTCTGAAGCTGTGTTCTAAAAAAGGGCTTTAAAGACAGTGGGTGGTGGTGATGGTGAGTTTGAGTGTGTGTGTGTTTGGGATTCCCCAGCCTGTAGTTGACTCTGGAATGGATCTTGGTTGGATCTGCACTGGGATCAGTTGTCATCTGGGTCTTGTACTACAGACGTATTAGGGAAACACAGTAGGGGATGCTTTGCAGTCCCTCTGCACCCAGTGAATTACTGAAGCTATTTCAGGAGGTAATATTTCTCATTTAGGGGTTTAAACACAAGTGGGTTTTTAAAACCATGGCCAGAATCTAACTACCCATGTCAAATTTGCAACTTCTTACAAATATATTCAACAACTATGGGGGTTCAATTCTTGCACAAATTTATTCTTACAAGCTTGCTCCCTTTATTGCTATTCTTCCCATGCCTTACCTTAAGCACAAGATATACACACCCTATCACATCCTAAAACACTTCTTACAAAGAACTGTAGAACTCAATAGGAGCCCAGGAGCACAGTGTGAAACTGCCTTGTTCAATGCTCCTGAAGCACTCAAAAATAAATTAGCTTAACTTGATCTTCAAGTAGTTTGGTGGTCTGACACGGGCCTCATATAGCTGTTAAAATGAGTGCTAATGCTGCCTAGTCAAATGAGAGTGGCCATCATACAAATGACAATTACTCACAATTAGGCTCTAACGAGAGGGAGGGGGAATATCAGGAGGCTTTCTGGCCACCAGGACTTCTATTCAATTAGACTTTATGGTGGCGTTTATGCGGCGCAGGTGTGTCGTCGAGACGCCTAATCACGTTAACGTCTCCCGGGGGCAGACGAAGCCACTGGAGGGGATGGAGAGCCGTCGGAGTTCATTAGGAGCCTGACCGGACACAGAGCGTCGGGCCGCAGCCCTGGTCACTGCGCCTTGTCAGGCAGAATGCATGTGCTATCACCCATGCTGCTGCTGGACTGCGAGTCATTCTGGAAAAATCCCTCTTACTCCATGCAGAAAACAATGTGTTCAGTCAAATTAATGAATGAATACACTTTTCAATTGCCAAAGTGTTTCACTGTTATGTGGTGAGTTTAGATGATGGGAGGTGAACCTAGGTGATGTGAACGCTGTGGTCCCCTGCTTTTAGGCTTTCAAGACAACAAACTAAAGGGGTGTTAAGTGATTGTATTAAGTCCTTGACTGAGAGAAGTGGTCTTTTTGAGCAAGGACACTTGGGTTTATTCTTCTGATGAATGACTCCTGTGCTGGTGCTGAGACTTAGGACTTAGACTTTGTGCTTGTTTCTGCTGACTGGCATGACATTTGACCTTAGATTAGTTCACTCCTTGTGTCTGGATTTCTTGTGATAGCCCCTCCACTACACTCTATCAGCTGGGAAAATATATGTCCACTCTTAGAACAATAAACATCTTCCTGTCAAACATCCCTCAATGTTTCCTGTCAAACATCCCTCCTCTGTAGGGAAGCCACTGGACTCATTCTGTGTAACTAATTTTTGGCCTTCTTATTTTCATGTCATTAACTTACCATACAAGTGCAAGTGTAAAATACGATACAGTTATAAAGTTAAGTAGACCTAATTCTAACAGCTGACTGTTATGACCCATCAGCAGTGATTCTACCAGAGGGTTGTGTAGTCATTAACAGAGTGTGTTCTGACGGTTCTTGAACAACCTTTGATTGAACCATGCAGTACAGTCACCACGGATACACACAACACAATGTGGCTATGCTGCCCATGTGAGGTTATGCAGCAGACGGAACACTGGCAGCATTTTGTGCCAGACTGGAGGACATTTTACGGCGTGTCGCTATGGAAACCTGAATTGTCAGACCACCCCCTGAGAACAGGGTGGCATAGAGGAACTGTGTGGGAGCTTCTGTGCCTCCTTCAATGTTACTTTTGTCTCGGTTTCAAATATTCACCCATGCATTTCCATGGCAGACAAACACAATAATGCATCTATCTGCACTCTCTCACTCTCACCCCCATTCTCTCTCAAACACACACACACACACACCAGATACTCAGACTGGGTACCAGATACCCAGACTTCCTACAAAGATGCATACAGTGAAATGAAATGAAGCTTCTTCCTTTGCCAGTATTCCATTCACTGGGTATCAATGAAAGCAACTATTGCTATAAAGACAAACGTGTGCTTCTGCAAAGTGGCAATATGGACAGTTTGGTACAAAGTTTGTGTGTTTGTCAGTTTGTTTCCCTTTGGTTGTGTATATACTATATGTCTGTGTGTGGCATCATCATATCAGAATTCTCAGATGAAGCCCAGAGGAAGACATTCCACTTCACCGCACACGAGTTGGCAGAGTCTGCTGCTGCTTCCGAGAGCTTCTGAGAGAGTTTGTTAATTAGAAGGGGAAGTACACACACACATAGACACACACACACTGTCTCTCTTTTTCTCTTTCTCTCTTTCAATCTCACATTGACTCACACATACGCACTGACACACTCTCATACACACAACAGCAGATGCCCATACACTCAGACAGACAGACACACACACACACACACACACACAAACACACACACTCCAAATGTCAGTAGGGGGTGGCATGAGGGTGGGGGAAAGAAGCCAGATGGATGTGGGCATTAGACGCTATTTCATGTATCTGTGTGCTGTACTGCACAGTAGGAGAGCAGAGAGAGAGGGAGAGAGAGAGAGAGAGGAGAGAGAGGGAAGTAGAGAAAGGGGGGATATGTGTTTGTGAAGGATGAGAAGGAATGGAGGGAGTGGATGGGCACACACATGGTTTTTGTATTCGAGAAAAAGAAGATGTTATGTGTGGATGTGAAAATATGCATATTTATAGTGTGTAGGTATGTGTGAGTGTGTATGTGTATATATATATATATATATATATATATGTGCAAGCGATTGTGTGTTGGGGCTGGGTGAGTGTGGTTGTTGGTGAAAAAAGGTGTGTGTTAGAGAAAAAAAAGAGGAGGTTTCATATGTGACCACAATGCACTGATGTGTGAGTGTCTGTCTGTGTGCATGTGGGTGTGCATGTGTGTATGCACCCAGTCTATGTGTTAGTGTTGCATGTGTGTGTGTGTGTGTGTGTAGAGTCACATGTATGCGTGTGTGTGTATGTGTGTGTGAGTATGGGTGTGGGCAGATCCGTTCTCACCCAGCGTGAGATTAATGCGGTTAAATTAATTGGGCTGAGATTGGAAATGAGAGCAGGGCACAGCTGAGTGCCTCGGCCCTCTTCACAATGCTAACAGACACACACATACACACACACACACACAATGCACACTCATTTGCTTCATTATCAATTTGTTCATCTGCTCATCTGTGGCTTTTTCTGTCTCTCTTGCTGTGCGTGTGTGTGTGTGTGTGTATGTCAAAGAGAAAGCAAGAGACATGGAGATAAAAACTGTGTGTGTGTGTATTTCACATAGAAAGTAAGAGAGACAGACAGATTGTGTGTGTGTGTGTGTGTGTGTGTGCATACTCTTTATCAGGGAAATACACTCTTCTCTACTCACTTACACACGAACAAAGCACCATGTACACACACAAACAAATAAGGTACTCAAGTTAATAACAGTAGATGTGTTGGTTGATATCATTGTTTTCTCTCTCCTTTTTTCTCACTATTTCAGATAGATAGATAGATAGATAGATAGATAGATAGATAGATAGATACATCTACCTGAAACTCACCAGCCACACAAGGTTCTCTACTGCTGAGACCTATCTGAGGTGTGTGTGTATGTGTGTGTGTGTGTGTTGTGTGTGTGTGAGTGAGTGAGCTTGTTTATGATATGCTCTCTCCAAATTATTTTATCAAGACAGAGTGATACAGTGTCTAAAGACATGGAGAGATGCAGAATGAGGGAGTGAAACAGGAGAGAGGGAGTGGGAGAAGGATAGAGGGAGAGAAGGGAAAAAATGGTGAGGAGAGAGAGTGAGAGAAAGAGAAAGAGAGAGAGAGAGAGAGAATTACGAGCTTAATCCGGAGTGTGTCTTTACAGAGTTACGTTATGCCCGAGTGAGCAACTCAATTATCCTCGCTAATACTGTCGCTGCCGCCACTGCGTACGCCGATCCCATTACGTGCCAACACATTGCCCTCGGGCCGCTCACGCCACAGCACAGCACTCCGCATCGACGCCTTCGTGCGAACACTAGTGCAACACGCGCTGTGTTTGTACTGAAAAAGAAAACACAAGTTGGAGTTATATACACACATTTGCTGCTCAAGAGAGAAAGAGATACCCCAGTGACATCCTCCCACACACACACAAAAAACACACACACACACACACAAGGGCGCTCACACACACACACACACACAAACACACTCACCACCGGGAAGACATTCAGTTCACAGTTTGTAATGAGATACCTCTTTACAATTCTATCTTGCCTAGTGAAAAAAAAGTGATTTTGAGATTTAGGGCAGTGGGCTGTGATTTGTGTCTTGCATATAAAACAACTTTTTTTTTTTTTGCAAATACACACTCCTCCTAAAACCATGGTGGTGTCACTTAACATAGGTCTTCGTTCTGAGAGCAGTCACGCAGATCTGACATGAGTAAGCTGCTGATCCAAGTAGTGGTGGCCTTGATCAGATTCTGGTCCATATCCAACCTTGATCAGGAGACTCGACTATCACTGTTGTGGCTTTGTGGATAAACTTTCACACACCTGCACCGGCTCTTTTTTCAGGCCCTAGAGAGTTCCCCACATCAGAGAAGAATGGCAGGCAGGCAGGCAGGCAGACTCTCTCACAGGACAGAGCTCAGCTTCCTCTTCTGCTTCCCTGGCCTCTCTGACTTTTATTTTGTCTAAATAAAGTTGAAGAGACATCAAGATCTGTGTGTGTGTGTGTGTGTGTGTGTGTGTGTGTGTGTGTGTGTGTGTGTGTGTGCATATATATGGGGGGGAATGCATGTGAGTGTGTCTGTGTGAACATTTTTGTCAAGTTGACACAGAGCATGTCAGCCTCTTCTGAATGATACCACCCTGTACCATCTTTCTCTGTTTCTCCACCTCTGTCCATGCCTCTGTCTCTCCTTCTTTCTCTGTCTACCACTCTTCCTTTCTTTATTTCTCTCTACCTCTCTCTCTGCTTTTTTCTGTCTCTATACTTCATGTCTCTCTCTCTATCCCTCTCTCTCTCTCTTTCTTTCTCTCCATGAGCTAGATGTGTGGAGCTCTGGCACACTGAAAACAAATCAAATGTAAACTCTGTCAGCGGCGACAGATTGATGCGTCTCTCATCTCCAGCCTGGCTGCACATAGCTCATCATTACCGTCAGCACCGCAGCTGTGGAAGGCAGAGGAGCACACGACAGGAGAGACAGATAGAGAAAGAGAAGGAGGGAGTGATGGAGAGGAGAAGAGAGGAGAGGAGAGGAGTGAGTGGATGATGGAGACAGGAGAAAAGACAGTGAGCAGAAGGTGGGGTTTGGAAAGAGAAACAGAGAGGAGATGCAAACAACAGTGACAAGAATATTCTAAAATAGGACAATAAGCAAAATTAGAGGAGAGTGAATGGGAAAAGAAGTGCATGTAAAGGGGAGTGCCAGTTACTTTACTTTAAATTATGGAGTATTGAAAAACATTGTAAAGGGTTGCAGGGCTATTGAAGAGACAACCTTTGCCTTTTCAAACCCATAAATGAATTAGCTAATTTCATTGTAGGCAACTGTTCAATGACTATAAAAGTCTTGAAGTCTGAATTAACAATGGCTTAAATTACAATGTTCAGGTCATATTTGTGTATTTGTGGGTGTGCTTGTGGGTATTCATGTGTCTGTTCATGTTTACGTCTACTGAGCATTCTGAATGTTTCCAGTCGGGATTATCTGAGGCCTTCATCCTGATCATCTAATTCTGCTTCTGAAATGCCAGACCGTCTGTCTTGGCTTGCTTCAGGGGGGGACTTTCAAGGAGACGCCAAACTTCTGCAGACCTTCAGTGTCCTGCTCGCCATGGCTGAAATTCACTTAGAGTGAATGGGCCTTCACTCTGACCACAGACGACCTAAGCAAGTTAGGGCTCCTGCAGTCTGCTCTGACTGTCTGTCTGTCTGCAATAAGGGCGCCACGTCAGGGGCTGAGGTCCAAGAAGACACACTGGAGAGCACAGAGAGAGAGAGAGAGATGAGAGAGAGAGAGAGAGAGAGAGAGAGAGAGCAGGCTGGTGGCTAAACCTCAGCAGTCAGATAAGGGCAGTGGAAGAGATGGGACCGAGAGGAAGAGAGAGAGATGTTTTGACATCTATTCAACCATTGCATTGATCAAGGACTTCTGAAAAGGGTACTTGGCCCTACACAGAGAGAGAGAGAGAGAGAGGTAATGAATGAGAGAGATAAGAGAGTGATGCAGTGAAGAATAGGGAGAGTGAGAGAGAGATGGTGACAGACAGAAAGTCATTTGAATATTGAGCCTGCCTTTATTGGGACGATAAACCAAACAGTATTTACAAATGAGCCGAACCAATTTGTAGGCTCGTCCGACTGCCTCACACGCTTTGAATGAGAATTAGAATGTCAACAATAAGTCATCAGTGTCATTCATTATATTGCTGGTGCAAAATGTATGTGTGTGTGAGAGAGAGGAACAGAGAGAGAAAGAGAGAGAATGAGAGAGAAAGAGAGAGTGAGTGAGAAAGAGAGAGAGCGAGAGAAAGAGAGAGAAACTGAGGAAAATTTTCCAGCTTATTAATTTAATATTTGGCATGTGTTAAAAATGTATTTGATGCATTTATTTCATATACTTATGCAATACATTTTATACTAAAAGCAAAGCACTTGAAATGTAAGTGGAGAGATATAGGTAGAGAAAGACAATTATTTGTGAGGGAGAGAGACGGAACGGAGAGAGAGAGAGAGAGAGAGAGAGAGAGAGAGAGCGGAAAGTGAGAGGGCCAGATAGGATGGGCAGTTAGAGGTAAATGAGGGAGAATGGCGGTGAATGGAGACTGACAGAGCGGCGGCCTCTCCCCCACAGGACGCCTGGCTTTGTGGTTGTCATCAGAAGGCTTACTTTACCAGAGTCTCACGCTCTCACTGGCGCCCAGCCTGTTACTCCTCCTGTCCGCCCTCCCCCCGTCTCTGGGTCCCTGCTTCTGTATGAGGTATTTGTGTGTGTGTGTGTGTGTGTGTGAGAGAGAGAGAGAGAGAGGGTGAGTGTGTGTGTGTCTGTCCAGACTCGAAGGCGCAGCAGGAGAATGGGTCCCCCTAAATTCTCGCCACCAAAATACAACTCAGGACTCCACAGGAAACTCAAGACAAAGTGCTCCTCATTGATCCTGCTGCTGCCATGGCTTAAGTGCTCCATCCATACTATGTGTGTGTGTGTGTGTGTGTGTATGTGTGTGTGTATGGAGACACTGAACTGAAAGCCTGCTTGTGTATGTTTGATCTGTGTAATTTTGTCCATGTGTGCATCTGCATTTGTGAATGTTTGTATGTATGTGTATGCATGTGTGGGTCTGTGTGAATGTGTGTGTGTGTAGTTTTCGAAATATAAGGGGACAGGTAGGCAGACAGTAGCATCACTTGGAGTCTCCTAAGTGTCCTGGAGCCAGTGCTTTTTGAGAAGATGGGAGTTGGCGTGGAGAGCAGTGGATTGTGGGTGGACTCATTTGCAGAGGGGTGGGGTAGGGTGAAGTGGGGTGGGTTGCAGGGGCATTAGGCCATCTCTAATGTAGGTAATTATGCTTGAACAACCAGCCAGAGGAAGACAGACACTCAAATGGTGGTTTGCACAGTCCTCCCTACACCAGCAGTCTCACTGTGGCCATCAGCGATGGCTCCACGCATACTGTCTGTCTCAAGGCTGTAGGAGAGTCATCAGAGTAGAGTAAAGAGAGTTTTCATTCAGACAAGGAAGTTATCACTTTAACATAACATAACATTGCAAGATTCTAAGAATCTGTAGAAACAGTAGTAGTAATGGTGGTAGTAATAGTGGTGGCTTATGAGAATGGGGTGTGGGTTTGGAGTGTATTAAATATTAATATACATACATTATGTTCACAGTTGTTGTTGTCAGTACACTAGTTTATAAACAACAAGCAAAAGTTTGTTGATCAATATTCAACTAAGAATTACTTGAGTTTAGAGGGCTTCACACACCGTCGTCGACATGAGTACGCTGACATGTTGTTTCACTTCTCTGTGTACACCAGTGCAATGTTTAACTGAAAACTGAAATGCATTCGGTAAGCAACGGATTTTACACAGACAAAATTAGAACTGAATTATACTGGACGTGACAGCTGCAGCAGCAGAATTCAATGCTGGTGTATAGGACTGCCGAAAACAATGGAATCTAAATAGAATGTTGCTAGTGCAGTGTGTTGCCAGGTGTCGGAGCCAGTATGCAAAGGCCTTGATAGATGGTGATAGATAGACTGGGCTACTGTAGAAGTGCAGTAAGAGTAGAAGGCTGTAGATTAACTTCTGGAGATACGGAATAGTGTGGTCCAAAACCATCTCCTCAGTCCCTCCCTCTATGCACTAGTGTGCACACATATACGCACTCATGTAAAACACACACAAACACACACACACACACACACCACACACACACGTAAAATCACAGACACACACACACAAGTGGATATTCATATGAAAATGCACATTATGAAAACACACACACACATGCTTTCCCACCCCTTCCTGCACTCTTCATGGTTCAGTGAATCATGTTTACCTCTTGCTGTGGGGACCTGACCTGCTGTCACCATACCGACACACACGTGCATGTTCACTTGCGCACACGCACACACACATCCACACACACACACTCACATATTCTTCTCTCACACTCTTTATGTCCTACTGTGTCAAGCTGAGCTTGTCTGGTCAGCTGTCCACACCACAGACCCCCTCAAACCCCAGTCCTTTGTGTGTGTGTGTTTGTGTGTGCACGTGTGTGTCTGAATTTGTGTGTGTGTGTGTGTCAGGACTGCAGTGATTTGTGTAGGTGTGTCTGTGTGTGTGTCCGTGCATGGGTGCAATGTGTTTGCATGAATGGGTAGGTGGGTGTGTACGCCTGTGTTTGTCTCGGTGCGTGTGCGTATGTGCATGTGTATTGAGTCGGCTCCCTTTGTCTGCTCTGCACAGGGTGGGAGACTGCCAGCTGCCCTCTCCGTCCTTGGCACAGCGGGATGAGAGCGGTGTCCCTCCTGCGGAGGATGCCCGGGTCCGCAGCTGAATGGAGGGTTCACACGCCAGGGGCCACTGGCCACAGCACAGCCAGGAGGCGGAGGGGAGACATAAACAACATCAGTCCAGATTTTATGACCTGGAAACTGACAAGACCCCTTCACCTCCACCAACACCATCTCCCCTACGCCACAGGTGAGTGTGTGTGTGTGTATGTGCACGTGTGTGTGTGTCTGTGTGTGTGAGAGAGAGAGAGACAAAGACAGTTTTTTTGAATTAATACAAGAGAGAAGGAACGAGAGAAGGAATGAGAGCAAGTGTGTGCATTGGGGTACATCACTGTGAGAAGGGCATCAATAGAGCACTGAAAAAATGTGGCCCCATCTGTGCTTACATCCATGTCTGTGTGTGCACGTGTGTCACTGCATGTATGTATTACAGTCCTTGTGTGTGCGCACACGCTTCTGTAGATGTGTATGAGTGTGTATGTGTCTGCAGACGGAGGCCCTCTCCAGGAAGTTTCCCTCTGACGCGGAGTCTGACCTTGACTCCGACCCCTTGCCGACACGTCCAGGGAAAAGCGGGTGGAGTCAGGAAGGATGGGGGACGACCCACTGAGGTACAGGATAACGCTCAAACGTGCCGCCGCTGATCCCAACCACCCCAGCAGTCCCAGCGTGCTCGTTAGTGCCGTCAGGAGTTCTGCGCGGCATTCCACAGACATTCCCACCCTCATCTGGAGGGAAAGTTCTCTCTCTGGAACTATGTCTGGCCTGTTAGAACATCAGGAGAGAGAGAGTGGCAGAGAGCACTGGCTAAGAAGCTCCAGAGACAGACAGCTGTGCACTTAGAGTTTGTGTCTGTGTCTGTGTGTGTGTGTGTGTGTGTGAGAGAGAGAGAGAGAGAGAGAGAGAGAGTGTAAAAGTCTCACAGTTGATCATGAGAATGTATGCTGTACATCTCTGTGACTATTTTGTATTGTGTGAGAGTATGTGTGTGTGTGTGTGTGAATTTGTAAAGAAATGGCTCACTTGGGATGTATATCTGTGAGAATATTTCTCTTAGAAAGAAAGGGAAAGACTGATAGACCCATTTGGGAATCTGTGCCTGTGGGAGAGAGATGCTAAATGCACTTGTGACTGTGGATTTCTCATCTATCTATGTAGAGACGGATTGCATGTGTGTGTCTAGTGGTCAGACATTTCACTCCCTGCTGTGTCTGACATCCTGTGCAGCAGAAAGGCACTGCTGTTTCCTCTCCCTGAGAAGAGACCAAACGGGTGTTTCCTCACACACACAGACACACACACATACACACACAAACAAACTTTCTCAACTCTCCCTGTCAATATAGGTTCCCAAACATCAGCAATGATGTGGCCTGAAGGGCCAGTACAGACATTAGCTTAGCTTAACCCTCTCCAGCAGAGGGGACCCTCGAGCTACTGCCCCCTACTGGTAGTCCAGGGTGAAGACCGGGGGGTTCAAAATGGGATGAGTGGCGTCGCTCGTCCAGAACGCCTCAGCCCCAAATTACCCTCATTAATTCTCATCAGAGTTGTTCTACGTTCAGAGGAGGCTGCTTAATGGAAATACTAGCCTCATCTTGGGGCTAGAGAGAGAGAGAGAAAGAGAGAGAGAGATCAACATGAAAAGCCATTAAGGAAGGCGACAGTACCCTGGAAACTTAGCGTTGCATCAGTTCATTGGCTAGTGTTCTATCTATAAGATAACCCTAAGGTTAATGTCACAAACACCTTAGGGGTACAATGAGTCAATTACAAAACTTTAGGAAAAGTTGACAGATTTTCCCTGTCATATCCTTGTATTGTCACACAAAGCCCAGCTGATATCCAGTTCCACTTTTTTTCAGTTTAAACACGTAAAAGTAATTTGCATGCAGATATGTCCTCACAAAATGTAACATTATTTTGCTAGCTGTTGCACTCCTTAGATGCAGCATCCATAAAGAGGCATAAATGTGTGTTTGGCATATAAGCATCAGCAGCCATGAGCATATATCATACCTGCTCTGAACACAAGCAAAATTCCTTAATGAGCTTAATGTGTGTCTGAGCTGGGAGAGGCCCACTGGAGTGGCAGACTCCGTTAATTATTACTGATGTCCAAATTCGCCCATTTGCTTGTGTGTGTGTGTGTGAGTGCGTGTATGTGTGTGCCTGTGTCGGCTGTGTCTTTTGCCAGCCTGTCACCACTGCTGGTCCCTGTGCAGCTCAGGGATTTGTGGTGATGCAAGATATCGATCAGGCAGTGATTAGCCTCGAATTAAGAGGCGAAAACGAATTTGTGCCAGACTAAACATGAGCTGTGGGTCTTGCATCATAGGCCTGCATTGATTTCACGTTAGGGTTTAATGATGGGTGTACAAGAATGGGGCATTTAACGTGTGCGTGCTTAGGAAGAAAAATCTATCAAGAGTTTACTCAGGTCTCTTTCTCTGTCTCAGCTTCCCTGTCCCTCTTTCTTGTTTTTTTGTTCCAACTCATCAGCTTCCAGATGTCCAGTTCCTTTTCTCAAGTGGGTCCTTGATCATCTGTCTACATCCTATGATGAGCAAAGTGGCAAAGAGCTGGCTAAAAATAAATCCTCTCAAAATAAACACCAGAAAAATAATATGTGTAATACCTAAAGAAAGACACATGAACTATGAACTAAGAACTAAGACGTATGAACTAAGAACTAATGACGGATGAAATAAGCATATCCACAAAGAAATGAACACATTTCAACGGTGTGACGTGTGATGAAACTACAAACTCACTCTGCACTGATGGAATGACAGATTATCTTAGTGCACACAACATATTTTCCACTTTCTCTGTTGGGTTAGTCTTTTCTCTCTCCTGGTGGAAACTTTCAAAGTCACTTTAAGGACGGCGGCGTTTTTAATGGTGATTCATCGCTCTGTCATTCCTCTTCTTCCCCCGTAGCGCGCACGGTGTGTTTGTAGGGCTAGAGGAGGGCCGCTCACGCACATTCTCATTTACTAGAGCGCGGGAAGAGCCCTAGCGTTACATCAGGCAAGTCACCTCGGGAGAAAAAAATGGTTCAGTTAGGAACAGCGGTCACGGGAATATTTGGAAACGTTAGTTTAAAACACGATCCCCAGAGCTGTGCGTGCGTCCGCTTGGCGTTTCTTCTCTCGTCGCCTTCAGAAATATTCACCACTAACGTCGTGGCATCAGTAATGACGAAAAAAAGGCCATCTCAGGCTACGAAGCCTAGTCTACAATTTGAAAACGGCATGGCCAACAGCGATTAAGACAGTGAAGGTAGGCATATGTAGGGACTAGCTTGTTGAAAAAGTGAAAAGACACAAGGGTAGATACCGGTATTCACGTAGATTTTGTCGTGCAGGCTAGCTGCAATGGAATTGCAAGGAGGCATATATAATAAATAGTTAGGTGGGCAAGATGACTTCATTATATGTAATGACCTTATAGTCTAAGTCTATTACCTTGGTAGTTGCCTGGGCTTGGTGTTTTGGTAAAGTCATCATCGCTAATTTATGACATTGAAAGCATGATGGCCATGCCCTAATGTGACCTGGCCACCGACTGATCTTCCCCTATTTCCTTGGTACCTGCAGTGATGGCTCTGGGAAGAGACCACGGTGAAGAAAACAAATGGCCGTTCGTTGGGTAGTCCCTGTGCCGCTCTCGCAGAGAAGCAGATGGATACGTTACACATGATGGGGATGAATGGGCGTTTTATTGGCCCGCGCGGAATAGTGGCCGACTCGTTTTTCTGAACGGGAAAAGCACCGACCTAGGTCCCTGCTGCGCGCTGGCGAAAAATGGCCGGTGACGTTACCACTCTCTGAGGTGTAGCAAGTTGCAAGATGACAAGAGCATCAGCTAAACGTCATGACATCGCGGAACAAGCCTGTCTTTGACAGTTATCTGCTCATAATGTCCCTTTAGACTCGCTGATGCTATTCCTGTGGCTCACATTACTTTACTGAAACCGAGGAAATTACTTCAGCAGACAGCAAATTCCTCTTACAGTATAGACAGGACAGGAAAAACATATTACACCCTAGTATTTTATGTGATGACGACAAAATGACTCAGCCCCCCATCACCCCTGCATAGGCGTCACACATAAACCAAGTATTACCAAAGTAATCTTGTGTTCAGAATCAACTCAGCAATCAAATTTGTTTGAACAACATGGGAGGAAACAATCCAACAGGAATATGAAATGAGGTTGGTGTGGGGGAGTAGGTTAAACTGTGGAGGTGTGTGCGTGCGGAAAGGGTTGTTTCAATGAAGCAATTTGATTCAATTTTCCACTCAATAAAATTATCCATCAAGGCTGGGGCCGTTTGGCTAGCCAGTCTCCCTCATTTCCAGATTCCCCTCTTAATTGAACGAGTTTATGTACTTGTCTCGCAGAAATTGGAAAAATTTATCACCTGGAAAATGTTATATTTTACTTCCTCCCGGCTGTGCACGTTTTTGCACACCTCCCCCCACTCCTTAACTTCATCTGAATGATGAGTGCAGATGAAATTAATTTGTTAGCATTTGCGTACATGAAGAAGTGCCCCTCTGTGTGGAGGGCACCCTGAAACAGTGTGTGTGTGTATGTGTGAGAGAGAGGTAGAGAGAGATAATCTACAAGATGGATTTGTAGTAGACATGTCTATTTTATCTCCATAGGGTTATTCTCCAGTCTTGATGAAATAAAAATATCATGAGTTGTATTATGATGATCTGTCGCTGTAACTTATCCATGCTATGCGTGTTATCTTAACTAGGCAAAGATGGAATCATCATTACCAGAAAATGAACAAACAAAAAATCTTATCATAATTGTAACCTGTTGTGTGTTACTAATGTATGTATAATAGTGCAAGGTTGTCAGTAAACGTCAGTCTTTGAACTGGCACACACAAATGAAAGGTTGTGGAAGTGTACACGACAGCCTGCAAAATGCAAACAGTTAGTGAAAATATCTCCATATTCAATGTGGAGATGTAAACAGAACCCACATCTTTCTCTCTGTTGGTACGTGCATGTGTGCGCACGTGCTTGCTGGCATCCATGCTTGTGTGTTTGAATGTATGTATATATGTGTGTGTGTGTGTGTGATTGTTAGATAGATGGGGTGGAAAATCCTGTGTGATTAGCCATCTGTGTGTAGGGTCCCTCTCCAGTGCCCCATATGGACCTGAGATGAGATCACAGGCTGGAAGCAAAGTTACACAAGATTAGTGAGTGACACTCGAGCATGCACACACACACACACACACACACACATAACCACACACACATAACCACACACAAACACACACACCATATACACTCCCTTATACAGCACACACAGAGACAGCACATATCCACAGGCACACTGACACTGACATCCACACAAACGTGTATATGCATGGAGATGATCACAAACATCCACTGCAACAAAAGCACAACAAACAGCATTTCAGCACATCCAGTCCTCTTCACAGGCATGCATGTTGCTGTTGAAAGAGCCTGCATTTGGTTTAATTAAGAACACAAAACAACACGAGCTACAGGAAATGTGTCCTGTAATCTAATATTTAACTACAGCGAGTTAATTTAGAAAAATATGTCACTTTGCTGTTTACAGAGAGAAAACAGCAATTATTGTTATAGTCAAATGCTGGCTTTTTGAGCAAAGTATGCCCATGTTCAGTCAAACAATGTGATTTTCTTTTCTTTTTGTGTGGGATGGTTACATTGTCTTACAAACACATGCACATAAGCTTGTAAATGTTCATTAACATTAAGCCTATTTGTAGGATTTGTGGATGCCCCTCACTTTCTTTGTCATGAACATACCTACACACTCGCGCGCACACACACACACACACACACACACACACACACAAACACGTATGCACACACAGCCCTGATGTATAATAGTGACACTGACGGACAGAAGCCTTGAGGCCTGCCAAAATAAAATGAGCCGCAATTACCTGGGGCGCTCGAGCCAGTGCAACATTAAGCTGCCCAATCGAGCATAAAGTCAAATGAATATGGCTGTCAGACCCTGCGAAAAAATAGTGTATGAGTGTATCACAAGCACCTAGAAATAGCATTTGTTTGACCTGAAAAAAAAAAAAACAGGTGTGTGCCATACCTTTAAATTTACGTCCACGTAGTTCTTAAGCACACAATATTGTCTTGTATAATATTTATATGTGTATGTTTCTTCCCCATCATGGTCTCATGGTTCCGCATCCAGTAAACCAATTTGCAGACTCAAAGCAAAACACTGGAAAAGCATCCACCATTGTAGAACAAATTGAAACAATTGGTTTTAGCATTTGGTAACCTCAATGTGATTAACAAATGTGAAGGTTTTAATGGTCATGATCTTGTTGCTAATGTAAAAGACATGGGTATTTACTGCATGTATGACTTTTAGTTGTCTTTTTCTTCACAGAGCTCCATATCCTATTCTGAGATATTGGGAGTCATTTTGCTTGTTGCAAGATCTGATACAACATCTCCAGTGGGATCATGTTGGAGTACATGTCTTCCTGGGCAGAATTTGCAGTTCGGCAGAGACAGAGAGCGGTATTGATTCAGACGGACGATTGAAGAGGAGACAAAGTATCAGGTCACCCGCAACAAAGCCACCATGGCCCGGATTGATCAATAGCCTCGCAGAACAGCAAGGCTCAGGTTTGCTGAATCATTTCCAGCAAATACAGGCATGCGGGGCACAGGGTGGAGGGGGCTGGGGTGGTATTGGGTAAAGGGTGTTGGTACAGTGTAATATTATGTTTGGATAACGGTCTTTACTTAAGATGAAGCCCAATAGAGGGAAAATAATAATGCATAATTGTGTTTACCTACATGGCATACCGTCTCTGTTGAGCCAAGAGATTTCTTAATGCATTCATTTTTAAAGGGCATGGTACAATGATTTTATTAATTAGTTCTGCTAGGGGTGGAAAAAATAAAAACCTTGCATGAAATAAACACCACACCAGATTTTTAAATGAATGCAACAAGCTTGGCTTTACATTGGATTTTGTTGTCATTTTAATGATTAATGTAAGAAGTTAATTAGTAGGGAAAAATGTATGCTCAAGGAGCTGTGACGAGAATTCTCTTGTGACTCTTAAACCAGTGGATAATGAACATATCCATACATTCCTGTTTGCAGAATATCTTTTTCTTTGAAATGAGCGATAGATCAAAAACGACTGATTAATAATGATGGTGCTCTCTTCATCCATCACATAGATCTCCTGAGTGTCACGAACAGTAGCCCACTAAACAAAATCCACTGAACGTCCCACCTGGAGAGACATTAAAGAGATATGTATCATAGGCAAAGAACTGAGAGAGCGACCACACAAACTGGTGTGCATGCAACCAGTATTACAAAAGGGACTGGCTAGAAACGCAAAAATTGCCCCCATGCTGCAGCAGCCACAACCTCACAGCATGGCGACACAACTCAGCAGCCGAAAATAGCCTAGCCGTTGGGGCTAATTGAGAGCTAATGTTTGGCCTGACAGTACCATTACGAGCAGCGGAGATATGCCTAATGTGGCATCGCGCCGGCGGTGACAGTCAGGGGCGGTTAACAGAATAAGCAATGAGATCCTTCTCTGGTGCCTGGCAACCACATGCCCTGCTTCCAAAGGGCTTTAACAAACATCATCAATACCCAGGATGTCCCTCTGTCACACACCCGAATGACAAGCGCTATCAGTGGGTGGCAGGGTGGGGAAAGGGACGGGGGAGGAGGGTAATAGGTTAACCTATCTAGAGCAAGCAAGTATGGGTAAGGAGAATGTGAGGTACTTTAATCAGTATTCCAGCTGGATCAGTTGTGCTAGTGTCAGACCACATTCAAGTGTAGGGTGCTTGTCCATCATATACAGTACTTTTGGAATCCATGACTAGTTTCAACAAGTATTTTGTGGACAATGAATGTTAGTCAGTGATAAAAGTCACATCATGTAAAACTGAATGGTAAAGGATAGCCATTCTGACTACAGTGCAGGTAAACAGGTGCCTGATAAAAACAGCTTTTGTAATAAATTACCTGCCAGAGGCAAATGAGACTGAAAGAAAAAAAAATATTTAATATGAACAACAACTAAGTTGACACAACACGGATCATCAAAAAGAAAGGCGGCAAATGGCATGCCCCTCACCCGAGACCTCTGCCCTTCAGTCAAAGCCAGGTTGCTAGTTGCAGTCCCATGGGTCGTTGTGTTTGGAGGAATGTCAAATGCTGGAAAAGAGAGGGAGTGTTCTTCCTGTTCTCTGATAATCGAGTGTGATAACACTCTTTACTGTCCTCTCCCATATCATGGTCGTCTAAATGCTCCAGCAAAGTGCAGGAAGTTGATCTGAACTGAGCCTAGAGCACTTAGACATGCATATCTGCAAGGGCAGAGAGCTATACAGACCTGTTATATCAAGTTGGATTGAATGGGCATGCCTTGCACTCAGTCCCCCATGAACAAACACCAGCTTGAAAGGGCATTTCTGATGACTGATGTTAATATCACAGGCCACCGTCTAGAGAGTGTATATTTCTGCCTGTTCACCTAGAATGATATTTTTGTGTCCTTGCTTTGACCATGAAACCAGTCCTTATAACCATCCCAATGAAACAGAAACTGTCATGCAATGAGTCCTCTAAATGCTGTCATGCAATGAGTCCTCTGAATAACTGAGTCCACCCGTATTAATTTTGTATCCCGATTCCCAGATCTGTATTCTGTGTGACAACATGGTAGTGTTTGTTCACTGAAAAACCACATCCCGAAATCCCAATTAATTTGCCTCTCTCTCTGAGGTTCACATTTTGAAACGATATCTTAGACTTTTTTCCTGATAAGTTCTCACTGTTCTTGTTTACAAAATTCAGTTCATTGCTAAGTCCCTGAACTCATACGACAGCGCAGAGCCTGCCAGTTTAGAGATTGGACGCCCACACTGCGGCAGCTGAAGTTATTCAGCTCACGAGTGCAGGAGGCAGCAGCTGAAGCCGGTGGTCCACAGCACCGGCGCGTTCAGGGGAGGAAAGAGCGGTTAATTATTAATTGGCTTGTTGTGTTTGGGCTCGCAGGCAATAAATAATGGTCCGATGCAATGAATAATGGTCCGGTTACAACTCGGCAGTAGCACGTTGCTGTGCGCACATATGGAGGTTTGAGGTGTTTGTGTGTGTGCGTGTATGTGTGTGTGTGTGTGTGTGTGTACGTGCACAAATGCACATGCAAAAGTATGTAGAAGTGTCTGAATTCATAACAATTTGTTTTGGAATCTATGTAGTTCATGTGCACATGTGTGTTTGCATACTGTGCATCTGCAACTACAACTATGTGTATGAAATGTTTCTTCCTGTGTGTGTGTGTGTGTTTGTATGTATATGTGTATGTGTGTCTGTGATTGCCCCCTCCACATCCCTCCTGCAGTAACCCATTAATACTTCTACATTTCCAGCACTTGGAGGAGGCCAGCTACTTGTGAGCCATTAACCCAGGCTGTGAAGCAAGCGAGCAGCTCAGACAGTGTCACCCCACTGTGGGTTAATACTGGAGAGCAGTTGGAGGGTGGCACTGGAGGTCTGGCGGTAGAGTAAGGAATGGGTCTCTCCTCAGCATCGTTTGGTTGTGAAAGGGTGACTCCAGTTAAGTGTGTGTGTGTGTGTGTGTGTGTGTGTGTGTGTGTGTGTGTGTGTGTGTCTTTGCCCACACGCACTAACTTGGCATCAGTGAAGCAGAATGACAAAGCTGGCAAGTACAAACACACACACACACACACACAGATAGGCACGCAGGCATCCATGCATGCATGCATACAGGACACATCAGTGAGTTTTATGGTGGTGGCCTGAGTGAGATCAGAGAGCCAGCGAAGGAGGGTTCCTCAGGGTGTGAGGGTCCACTGCCTCTCAGCTGACCTCAGAACAACACTGGCGTGTGGGTGTATGGGGGAGTGTGTGTGGTTGTGTGTGTTAGAGTATCAGTCTGCGAGCATGAGTATGTTAATGTGAGGAATGTGTGTTAATGTTTGCTAAGGTGTTTGTGTGGTTGCACATTTATTCTATGTGAACAGGAGGGAGCATTTCTCTATATGGGCGCAAGCTTTTGTTTGCAGTCACCCAAAATACCATCAAAGCCTTTACAGGGTTGTTCTGAGACATAAAATCTGCACATGATAATTTATAACATACTGAGTGCACTCAATCAGAAATGCCATAACAAGATTCACAATATCTCTCCTTTTATCTCTTTATCATTCATTCTGAGAGGCACACATGATGTGAAATAAATTCAGTAGGGCAGCAGCACTGTAATACTATAGGCTCAGCTCCATGTCTTGCCTTTGATGCACTTGAGCATAACTTTCACGAAGAGCTTAGTGCACTTTACAAAAATGAGAACCCGTATTGTGGGAATAGGGGTAAGAGAAGCGTAGGCAGCGTGTGCGGGTGTGTGTGTGTGGGTGTGCTGAAGGCCTGTCAGCAAGGTGTGGCAGATGTGGCAAGGAGAGGAAGAGGGGTAAAGGAGGAGAAGAGAGCAGAACAGACAGACAGACAGATGTATGCATACAATGTATGTGTGCTTATGTTTGTATGTGTATATATACATTTATACACAATATATGTTTTTTTCTTTTATGTATATTTCTTACTGTTTCTGAATGCTTTGGCAATGCAACATATGATTTGCAATGTCAATAAAGCGGATTTGAACTTAATTGAATTTAATTGAGACACACAGAGCAAAGGAGAAAGGGAGAGATGAGCAGTGGTGAGGAAGAGGAGGATAAGAGAGAAAGGAGTAGAGAAGCAGGACCTCATTCCACTCCTGTGTTCTGATTGATTTCATATGACAGAGGCCTGAGTCTCAACAGGGAAAACATCGCTAATCAATACAGCTCAGGTTACTGGGAGAGAGAGAGAGAGGCTTTGACTTTTAAAACCACTGTGTTGAACCATGCCATGAATCAAAGAAACCAAATATGAGTACTGTGTGGCCTTATGCTGTCTACATTGACACCACAAAAAAGGCAGAAATCGAAAAAAGTAGGATTTACCTGAAGGAATGCTAACAATGTCAGTGACTCTAAAGAGGGCTTATTCAACTCTTTTATTCAATGAAGGACAAAAATGTTTCCTTTCCTTCTTCTACTCAAATCATATTACTCTCTAGGAGGCCAAGTTATTTTTCCAGTCAAAAAACAAAAAGTGCAAAATTTAGAGAGAGAGATTATTAGATGAGATAAATTAGATTATTCAGTGAATGAATGTGAAAATTATCAAACGAATAAGCAAACACATACATAATGAATATGCACATTAATATCATACATATATAAATTATTATCATATTTCTTCAGACACAATAACTTGTGGTGTATCTTAAATCCACTCTGGCTACATGTTACACTCACTCATACTGACACACATTAGACTCATCTGCACTCTTCATCATCTTCCCTCTTCCCTGTCTCATTCTGCCAACCCACACAGACTCATCTCACAGACAGACACATGCACACACATATGCATACACACACATATGCATACACACGTGCATGCACACACATATACCCGCATGCACGCGCACACACGCACAGACACATACACACTCTCACATAGCCGTTTCAGGTGGCTGGCTGTTCCACCTCCGTCCCTGCTTTCCTCTGCTTGGCCCAGCTGCCTGTGCCGCCTTTCCCAGCCACCATGCATATTTTATGGGCTGCGGGCCGCTGGCGAGGGCCCTTATGTTCCACATGGCGGGTTATAGAGATGCTGCTGCTATGTGGAGGAGGATGTCGGGCCCCTGCTATTCTGCTGGAACTGAGGAGTGGTGTGTGTGTGTGTGTGTGTAGGGGGGCGGTTCATCAGTATGCATGGCAGGATGGAGTGAGCCTGCAGGGGGAAGAGGAAGAGAATGAAAGAGAGAGAAAGAGAGATTTGGGAGGGAGGGAGAGAGGGAGAGAACACCGTGATATGCATGGCCAAGCAACGCTAATTTCCTTCCATTTGAGAACATTAGCTCAGCCAGAGAAGGAAAGAGGGGGTAAGGTGGGGTAGGGGTGTGGGTGGGGGGGAGACAGCAAGAGAAAGATGGAGGGAAAAAGGGAGGGAAAGAAAGAGAGGAAGAGATAGAAATTAGATGGAACTGAGAGAGGTGGTAGGATAGGGAGAGAGAGAGATGGGTGGGGGTTAGAGGATAGAGGATGTGGAGGAGACTCTGAGACAAACAAATGAGAAGTTGTGGAGAGACTCTAAGACAAACAAATGACAGGGAGTAAAGAAACTAAGCACAAGAAAAAAACAAATAAACAAACATGCCTCTGCCGTGTGAGAGGCACAGGAGAGAGAAATTACACACAGATGAAGAGAGCTGAAGATGTATCACTCAGAGCCAGGGGGAGGCTCACCAGAACAGCCCACTACTCTGAAGAACCTGGGAGAGGTGTTAACTTTAGATGTGGCTCGGATCCAGCAATGTCCTGTCAACAACCACCGAGATCTTTGTGAGAATTAGCTACTGTCCTCATTTGGATGTCCTTTATATCTCTAAATGTAAAAAAAAAAAAACTCTCACATGCCACACATCCCAATTTCCCAGAATTCTATTTGCTCTACTCATGTCTCCCAGATAAGCATTCAGCTAAAGGCATGCTTGCAGCCTGGGTGAGAGCCTTTCCTGAACTCGCCTGTTTAATGGAAAAGTGTCAGACGCGTTGCTGACATATTTACAGCCCCTCTTTGTTTGCAAGCCAATTAGGCTTCGCTGAAAGGACTAATGGCCCTTAGTATTATTGTATTTTGTAACCAGATCCATAACAAGTTTTGAAAAATGGTGTGTGCACAAGGACATCTGTTAAATCAGGTTCAAATGAATCACATTCAGTCCTGTTTATCCTTGCACACAACACGCTGAATATATCTGGCACTGATCTCTTTGTGCGATATCGCCAATAGCGTTAAATGATAAATGACTTGTAGGCGGAAACATTTGCTTTGAAGGCACAGGTCTATGATCCAGCGCAGTGTATTTTTCATTTCCAAAATGCACCAATTTGTAATAATGGCAATTAATAACCAACATACCAAAATAAAGTCGAATTAGGTTAGATTAATTAAGGAGAGGAATTAGATCATTTGTTTTGTGGGTTAGTCCCACATGTTAGGTTCTATTAAGATTCCAGTCAGTTGCTGAGTTTGAAAAAGTTCTGGCCTCAATCTGGCATAAAGTCTGGGTCTCAGGACCAGAGCTTCCCTTCAGTCTACTAAGAGTCTGAACTGATACAGATTTTGAACACTTTGCTAGAATGAAGCATGGCTAGGTTTCAAGTCATTATTTTAGAGTTAATATAGCTGTAGATTAAATAATGTAAGGCAGACCTCTGCACAGTACATAGAATGTCAGTATACACTTTGCTGCAGTGGAATTTGAATCAGAGTGATACGATGAACACGTCACAATGGCTGAATGTAAACAACCCATATTGTCACATCTACTGTCTTCACAGCTTGACAGCTCCTCTCAGCTCCCCTTCTAAAACTGAAATTGTCCACAAACTAGACTATTTATTTTGTCTGTTTCTTTTTCTCTTTTATTGTGCTAATGCTGTAACAACAAAGACCAACATTGTTGTTTGGCAATGAAATCTATCTATCTACTCAAAGAAATTGCATTCACTCACACAACGGAAACAATCTATGAAGTCTTAGATCTGTTTTGTCTCAAAATGTGAAGAATGTGATTAAGTTTGGAAAACCTCACCCTTATTAGAATGAGTAATTTTAATTTTAATTTTAATTTCAATCATGATCAACTTATCAACTGACATAAAATTGTGATAAATGGATAAATGTAAATAAATTACATTTTTCTATTGATGGTACTTCATTCAAGTACTTCATGAAAGTTCATTCATTGGGGTGCATGATTTATGTGGAAATCATAGGGATATACAAAACTTTATGGTTACACAGTACACCTGAGTACTGAACATGAATTGAAATGAAATTGCATTGAAACTATAATGAATTGTAATTCTGCCTCCTGTTTTCTTGTGGGTCATTCTCAATAAATTATGAATTTATTTATTTATTTATGAATTCTTTATTGCTGTGTTTTATAGAGATATTAGTTGCCACTCTTTCTTCTACGGTGTAAAGTATGCTACTTCAAAAACGAATACTAATACTAATACTACAAAAACTAATGCCATATCTAAGGCAATTTTTTCATTATCCCTGATCAATAACGTTTAATTCCTTCTTTTGGGAAACCTGAACTTTAATAAATCTCTACTCTAGCCACACGGTGGCAGTCAGGATGCCAGTTCCGCTTATTATAAGCGACTTTGGGCATGTTTTTTGTGAAGTCGCTTTAAAAAATCAGAAGTGGGTTGTGAGTTTTTGAGCTTGTATTTCAGTGGTGTGGCTGAACATGACCTTTACAGATGACCTGTCTCTCTCATTGGTCAATTATTTGTTTGGGGGTCTTGGGTTGCTTGTTTTGAGCTTGTTTTCAGTGTCCAGGTAGCTTATTTTTCTAATGAGATCTGGCATCACTGGTGGCAGTAGTGCACCAGCTCTACTCTGGGCTCTGTTGACTTGGTGAAAGGAAGCATGTTTGTCAATTTTTCAACCTACAGTGCTGATAGAAACATGCTAATAAAATACAGTTGATTTTGTCTTACTCATCTGTATGTCGATTTTATGAACAATTAGAATAAATGAAAGTGATAACTGTAGACTTCAGGCAGATTCAGGTAGAATTCAGGCAGTTTCATATGGGCATGCTAAATGCTAACAGTAGCTAAAACAAGTATAGTAAAGAAACACAAGCAGATGATGTTCTTGTTGACAGGATTTATGCTGACGAATTTGCTTATCCAGGTCAATTGGCAAACATGTTACATGTCCATCCGATGGCATTTTTATCTAGTCTTATCTCGGATCTCAGACTAGTTAACTTAGCTCACAGAAGTTAATCTTATTCAACCCATAGCACCCCATTCAGTGTCAGTGTTTGTTTCGAGAAATTTTGATCTTCTTACTTTTAATTAATATATAGCTTTAACTACATGCACAAGCAATGTCATGTTCCCATTACTGGACTGGACTCATCACTGGACTCAGTTCTTAGGCATCACAACATAATGTCCTATTTGGCATTCTAACCCTCTTGATCATTCTCTACAGAGAATGATCAAGAGGGTTAGAATGCCATTTAGTTTGGAATTAGAATGGCATTTAGTTTCATCAGAAAAAGGGAAATGTACTCTCTGTAAATTATATCACCAGCCAATGTGGATCTTCGGGCGGCGTATCTTTCTGTAGTGGAGACATGATAGTGGAGCTCTGAGTGCCGGCACTGCAGCTGGGCGACAACGTAAACTTATCAGTGGTGGAACAGAAATGACACTAATAACCACTTCTATTGAACAGTGTTTGCTTTGACAAACTTAACATTTTTAAAGTCTGGTTAATACATATTTGTGGTTAATATGCAATTTTATTTTTTATATTTAGATATAAAACTGTCGTGTCTAATATTTGGGTAATTACAGTATTGTTGAGTAAAAAGCACATCTGATGTATTGTGAAAATCTGATGTAATGGAAAAATGTGTAAACAAGCCATAGACAGAGAAAAGCAGAGAGAATGCAAGAAAAGACAGACAGCAAAATACTTAGGACACTGAGTGAATGACTGAGATTGAGACAGATAAAGAAAAAGAGAAAAATGCAGAGGATTGTGAGTGAGAGATAGAGAGAGAGAGAGAATATCCTTCCTCTCTTTTTCTTGAAGTATGCAGGTGAGCAAACAGTGCAGGTGTTGACTGGTGCAGCAGCCATGCAGACAGGGGGCCACTGGACTCCTTAGGGTGTTAGCTAGAGCTGGCGTCAGAGGCCACCCATGGAGAGTAGGAGGGGAACAGTGAAACAGACACACAGAAACACACACACACATTCCTTCTCTTTCTCTCCCTCTCTCTCTCTTTCTCTCTCACGCACACACACACACACACAAACATACACACCTATCCTATCCTTTTCACTCAAAATGAAACAGCAGGAAAACAACTTGAGAGGCCAGCATAACACCCACCTGTGCAGTAGTGCCATGTTTCATCACATTCTCTGAAGTTCAGACCCTACCGATATGAGTGCTCATGAGAGTGCTGTTGGTGAGAGAGAACAAAGATGTATGTGTGTGTGTGTGTGTGTGTGTGTGTGTGTGTGAGAGAGAGAGAGAGAGGGAGAGAAAGAGAGAAAGAGGGAGAAAGAGAGGGAGAGAGTTTTTGTCACTGTTATCTTACGTTGTGGATACCCATTGCATTTTATGCCTGTCTGATCACTTTTACACCCGGACAGACTAATGTGTTTTTCTTGTTTCTGGAAGCCATCCCTCTTAGTAGCTGAATTACTGTATGTTCCGGTGAAGGCAGGGGATAGTCCTATGCTAATACCCACAAAAATAACTTACTGAACAAAGGCAAAAGGAATTACATTCCTAACAATACAGTTTATCATACCCTTAAGGGAAACCCATGGGGTTTGTGTTAACTGGAAGTTTGGGAATTGATGGGAAAGTTGCACAAGGAAGCATGTTGACAAGACCATGTTGTTAATAAACTCAACTACTCACCCTGTGACCTTCCAACTGTTGCAATTCCTTGAAAAATTCTGGCATTTTTACAGACTGTTCTACAGATTGAGGACCTTTCCCACTTACAAACACGCTCACACCACACGCATGCAGATACACTCACACACATACACACACATGTACTCACACACTCAAATTTCATCCAGCAATTGTCTGTGGTACATTTGAGATATACTGCAAAATCCCCAGTTTTCAACAGCTTGCAACTTCGTAACCATGTGACTTAGGATGATATTTCAAATCATGAATAGCATGATTATTGATTTTTACAGTGTACGGTTAAAATAGAAATGAATTTTGTTTCTGTTGCATTCCCAATTGTTCCCCAACTATATGATGCATGTCTTAAACAGCAACATTGTGTGATTATGTGCTATGCCATGCCATGTGTCATGGAAATAACCTTCATTTGAACCATCTTACTCTGCTTTAGAGCACACACACACCAGGCAGACTTCATAGTACTTGTAACGATGCAGACTGACAGCTTCCATTTCCAGTGACTGTTAGAGATTCAGTGTGTTAAATTGTCCGTAAATGAACTGATTGAGTGCTGCCGATATTGTGTGCATTAGCTTTTAGTTGAATTTTATCAATTCTGATTGAGTTTCTCATTGAACCCCAAATTTTGATTCCATAAAGGTTAAAAAGTGAAGAAATACTTAAGTTAAAAAAAACAAAAACTTTACTCTGAACATTCAGAATGTCTATGAGCAATGGGAGTCAAATGCCAAGTAAAGTGTATTCAATACAGTGCACATGATGCATGACATTTATCTAGGAAAGATCTTGGCGGATAGCCATGCATGTCCTTGCAGAAAGTCTATGAGGAGTATATAGAATGAGGAACAGAACCTAAATTCCGGTATTTTCTATAAATTCCTATTTGGAACCTAGCTTTGTTCCCAACCCTACTCTGCTTTGATGAATAAGTCACTTCTAATTTCAAAAGAGAGCCACTCCACTGGACCTTGGAACTAAAACAGGACCTTGGTGTATTTGTGTGTATGTGTGTGTGTGTGTGTACATGTGTGTATCTGCATGCGAGGCTCACCACGTCAGATGCGCGCAGCAATCCAACCATTAACGCTGATGGATACGTTCGGCTAATTTTCCCCATGAAGATTTATGAGGGGCTTGTGTGATGGAGGGCCTGAATCAGAGAGGGCCCCTGTGAAGAGGATGGGCTCTGGGGGCAGTTGAAAGCGGCGGCAGAGGGGTAATGGATGTGGGAAGATGGGAGTGAGTGAGGGGGAATGTGGGCCGCCGACCCCTGGGAAGGTCATTCGGAGCACTGCCTGACCGCTCCCAGAGGATTGGTTCATTAAGGTGCCCCCATCCACTGGACATGAACCCCCCTCTGTGGCTACACACATTTATGTTGCTTCCTGTACACATGCAGGCACACAAACACTACCAGACAGACATATAGGAAGCACAGACAGACACACAAGTGTCACCTCCCTCACACATACTCTCTCTCTCTCTCTCTTTCTCTCTTTCTCTCTCTTTCTAACTTGCATATGCATGGGCATACGTGCACGCGCACACACACAAACACACACACAAACACACACACACACACAGACACAAAATGTCTTCTGCCTTCTTTCCTCCATGTCTAACTTGGCCTTTAACCTCATCTTCTCACTTTCATCCTCCTGTGATCTTACTCTCTCTCCACACACACTCTCTCTCACACTCACTAATATTTCCACAAACAAAAAGACACTAATCCTCCATAATCCTCCTAATGAAGCAGATGAATAAAGTCACAGACAGAAACACACACAGCACTCATACACAGTTTTTTCTCCTCTTTCCTCTCTCACATTTGCCCTTCTATAGTAGTCCATAAATGCCTTGCTTTGAACTGCCCTCAGACACAACCCCAGTTCTAGAGAGAGAGAGAGAACGGGAGAGAGAGAAGCTGCAGGTGAACAGGTGATGGAGGAGGTGGTGGACAGAAAGATAAACAGAGAGTGGGGATAAATCTCTGAAGGAATGGGCAGATTTGTGGAGGCAGGGATAAATCTCTCTGAGGGGGAAGAGGTAGAGCCTGGTTTCTGAAGCCATCCGACGAGGCTTGATGGAAAAGGGCTAAAACAGGAATGATGCAAGGGACGGAAGAGTGGGTGTGTAAATCGCGGAAATGAACGAGGGTCGCAATGATGAGGGGCAGTGGGTGAACGATAAAGGATTGGGCTGTGATGATGGGGTGAGTGGCAAGGAGATTCATGAGTGAAAAGCAGACTGGGTGTGAATGTGGATAAATGTAGGAGGGGCTGGTCAGGCAGGACGAATACATGGCCTCACTGACAGGTGGTGGGAGAATGAAGTAGATCAAGGTGTAGTCTTCTCTCTCTCTCTCTCTCTCTCTCTCCCCCCCCCCCCCCTCTCTCATACTCTTTCATATACAGTATAATGTAGATACACTGCATGGGCATGCATGTTAATTGTCTTTTATTCAGTTTTTTTTTAATCTCTAACTTCCAATGCTTCACCCTTTTTCCTTTTCCACCTCTTTGATGTCACCACAAACAGGTGCCCCTGAACTGCCATAGCAGAGACGAAAGCTGTCATAGGTGGGAAGGTTACCTAAATGGTTAGAAACTGACCTCTCCCGACTCTTGTACTTTAATCCCTCGTTCCGCCTCTCCCTCCCATCTCTCAGCGCAGGTCATCCAGCTCTTTGAGTTAGCGTGGTTGGCAGGATCTCTTCACAAGGCAGACTAAACGTTCATCCATTAACACGTCTTTCAGCCATTCGATGTCCATCTCATTCATCCCGTGTTTATGGTATCTGTTAACGCTACTCTTTTTCTTCACCTCACTCTTTCTCTTTCTCTCTAACACACACACACACACACACACACACAAACACACACACAAACACACACCATTCGTCTCATTCTATCCTTCTATCATTCCCATTCTGTTCTCCCTACAACTTATACATTCTCTGTATGAGTCTGTCCGTTTGTTTCTCTTTGCCTTTTGGCCCGTCAGTCAATATGTCCATCTTCACCATAACAATGTTCCACTCTTTGGCCCCCTGACCCCCAAGACCTAAGCCCCACCCTCTCACTTAACTGTTGTCTCTCATCCTTACCTTTATGCATTATTTTTTTGGTGTCTGGTAGGACACATCCTAACTCTGGATGTGTGTGTGTGTTGATCTAGGTGTGCGTAAGAGTGTGCGTTTGTACACAACTGTGCAGTCTATGTATGTGGTAGGACGTTTCAGGTGGTAGTTGACTCCTCTGTTGCCATCATGCACTAAATCAACCCGGGTAGTTCCTGGGTGTGGTGTGTTTGGTATATTTGTGTGGTCTATTCATAAGAGACATGAGGAGAGTTAAAGAACCTGGAGTGGAAGTATGTGTCTAAGCCAGAAACAACAAGAGAAGGAGAGATGAGTTGGGGAGGGGCACACGTTTGCATGTTTTTATGTTTGTAACTTTTTCCGTCACACAAACGAACAGCTCGATTTCATATGAAAACAATCACCAGGCAATGGGGGACATGGGAATTTAGTCTGATGTGTTGATGCCCTCCCATGTACTTGTGGCAATGACTGCCTGTGATGAAAATGCATAAATCTTAGGGACAAGCAATTACAGATAAAAGCAGAATGGTCTGGAGTGCTCGGACGCACCCAAGAGGAAACAGACCCACATAAACACTGAAGGAGTAATTAAAAGATCCTCTCTCAAAACAAGCAGATGGAAGGGTGGCGCCGAAGAACTCTAGGATGGGATTTGTCTAAGCTGAGGCAACGCGAATGACCGCAAAACACATGCTTTCCACTGTGCAGAGAAATCATAGCGCAGTTTAAAAAACTAATGTGGCTGCCCATTTGCATGAGTTTTTGTCTTGTGTGTTGAGTGTGTTGAGTGTGTGCTTGTGGAATTTGGGTTTGTGTTTGTTTGTGTGTCTATGCCAGTCTACGCTCATTTGAATCCTAGTTTGTTGGAGTTATAGACACATTTGAGCCCTGTGTGGATGTAAATGTGTGTGGATGGGCACGCATGTGCTTGTGTGAAACAGAGGCAAGAAGAGAAAAGAAACTGATGTATATTTAATACACCATTCAGTATTTCTTTCCATGTGGATAGATCTGTATTTGTATCTGTCCACTCATCTGTAAACTTGTTAGTCTGTGTCTGACTATGCAATTAAATGCATAATAAGGCTAACTAAAATAAACTAAATGCTAAAAGATGGACCTGTGTGTGTTTGTGTGTTGGTGCATGTGTGTCTTAGCTAATTAATCCACATTGGTGTTTGGATGTGTGCTGAACTCAAGGATGAATCCTGATGTACTTGAACCCTGGCTGAGGTCTCATAGCTGTCAAATGTCAGAGTTGAATGTAGGAGGTCACTTGGGATGAACAGTGAGGCGAGGCTAAAGGCATGGGAACAGAAAGAGCAAATGGATTAGTTGTGGATTATGTTTGCTAAATGTGCTATGTTGCTGCACTGCTGATTTCAAACAATTTTCACATTCTAGAGACAGCTCAGATAAATCGCTTTTCGTTATTGTTGGATTGTTGATTGGACTGATGTGACTTGGACCCCACAGAAAGAAAAGAAAAAAATACTGAATAACATTTTTCAGCTGTGCTCAGCTATGTACTTCATCCATCTGAGGTCTTAAACATGATTTGTTTAAGCTGAGGGAATGTGAACAACAGCAAAGAACACGCTTTCCACTGCACAGCTCTCAGAAGAATATGTGTATACATTACAACAGATCATGCATGCTTGTGTGCGCCATATGGTTTATACATATGAACATACACTGATACTCAGGAGTATGATGGAAAGCATACGTTCACAGACACGAGCATGTGTGCTGCTGGAAATTTTGGGCCCTATGGAAAAAAACAAAAATGTTACAATTGCAAAGTCCATGTTGGTCATTGTGTTCTATGGTGGCTTGGTGTCATTGCAGGGCCCTTGGAATGGTCCTGACTTTACTCTGCTGAATGGTGCCTCTGCACATGAGGCATATGCTGTAAAGTAGTCTGCAAACAGGAAATTTATAGAAAGATAGAGGATGAGAGATGATGGAAAAGAAAATGACAGGCCTCACAGGTATCTTAGCTTATAGGTTCTATGAAAAACAAAAGAAATACAAATTTCTCCTTGACCTTTTTAAGACTTTGTTAGGACTAAAAAGTGTGCTCCTGTTGAAATAAATTTATTAGCGTGTGTAGTCATTGAGTATTCCCACTGATAGGATTCATTACTGAACTGTCTTCCTCGTCAGGGGCTCAATTACATCAGCCTTAATTACAAGTGCCTTTGAAGCTCTAAGCTGTGCAGCCAGAAGTAATTGGGAGGTCAATAATGGCTTCTCTGAACAGAGATGTATGGTCGAGGGGTGCTATGGTATCGCTCTTTGCTGTGAGCCATTTAAGACGAAACAGCTAGGCTGTTTATGTCAATGTCTGTCTCTCGGTGGGTCTTTCCTTCTCTCTCTCCCACTTTTTCTTTCCTTTATTCTATCCCTTTATTTTCTCATTCTCTTTGACATCTGTCTCTCTTTCAGCCCTTTGAAGTGTTGTGTCTGACTCTCTCCATGTCTGTCATTCTATCTGTCTCTTAAACTGTCTGTGCTTCTGCTCTCTTTTCATCCTCTCTGACTCTCTATCTGTCTTTTCTTACAAATCCATCTCTTATTTGGCAGGTTCATTTCTCCGTTTGCCCTCAGCACCTAGCTTCTGAAATACTGCTGTTTGCTCATTATAGGTTGCATTGAGTTTATTGAGTGTGTGTGATTACACACGTTTGCCCTGCCCTGTAGATATAGCCATCAAACACTCTTTTGACAGCACCATGTGATTGTCACACACACACACACACACACACACACGCGCGCGCGCACACACACACACATGCATACACAGCATGTCTGTACCCACACTGCATGCAAGGACTAACTGATACATATTGCTTGAAGAGAGTGATAATAACAGAAGTTAAAAAAAGGACCATCTCAATTAAAATTCATCTGGATAAATAAATTTATATCTCCATGTTTGTGTGCTTCACCGGAGGGTTTTTCTTTTTTTCCATCTCTTCATCTTTCCGTGTGCTTGCCTTGCTCTCTGGTGTCGTGTCGGGGAGAGATGTCGGCCGTAAACTCTGGCGGTGGTGACGCAGCGGTGGCATTTAAGCGTTCATGTGTATAATTATTTTCGAGTGTGTCTCCATTTCCTCTCTCTTTCTCCTCAAATCAATTTTTATGGCGTGTGAGTTTTATGGCACTCATCAGGCTGCTGTGAGCCCCGGCTGCCGTGCGGCTGCTTCAGGGGACTGCTGCAGAAATGAGAGGTATAAATATGAATGTTTTCCCCTTCGCCTCAGGCTCTGTGTGTGTGTGTGTCTGTGTGTATGTGTGTGTGTGTGTGTGTGTGTGTTTCTGGATGTGTCTACAGTATGTATCCGTGTGTGTTATGTTATTCTGTTTTGTGTTCAGGGGTATTGGTATACATGCGGATGGGTTCAAAGTCAGTGAGTGCATGAATACTTGTGGGGTGTGTGTGTGTTTGTGTGTGTGTGTGTGTATGTGTGTCTTAGCTAATTAATCCACATTGGTGTTTGGATGTGTGCTGAACTCAAGGATGAATCCTGATGTACTTGAACCCTGGCTGAGGTCTCATAGCTGTCAAATGTCAGAGTTGAATGTAGGAGGTCACTTGGGATGAACAGTGAGGCGAGGCTAAAGGCATGGGAACAGAAAGAGCAAATGACAAACACAGAAAAACGTTGTGGATTATGTGTGTGTGTGTGTGTGTGTGTGTGTGTGTGTGTGTGTGTGTGTGTGTGTAAAAAAGACAAATAAGAGATGGAGACAATGTAGGACTTCCCCTTGGTCAAGTAGACTCTCTGACCGGACTTGTCTCTCACATGTCCGTTCAGTGGCACTCTCAAGCCTGATCAGCCCTTCACACATAAGAGGATAGAGGATAGAGCATAGAGAAGTTTGTCAGATCAGTGACTGATAAACACCTAATCCACCAGCGCTGTTACGCCTGATCTTTTACATACTTTTGGCCTTTTCAGGAAAAAAAGTCAGCTCACCAAATCTCTTGAATCGTAGATCAGTTCACAAACCATCCCTCACCACATTCTTTGTGTCACGAGAAAGAAGAGAAGAGTGAAGTGTGTGTCATAAAGCTACGCTGCTCTGGTCAGTTTCACCTGCTTGCTTCTCTTTCAGTAGCACTCATCTCCACGTCACTCTGAGGCTAGTCCATGAATGCAGGCATCTTAATGTCCTCCTACTTTCATTCCACTGCTGGGGAGAGCAGGGGGAGGAGGCGTGGGGAGGAGGCGTGGGGAGGCCGGGCGGCAACAGAATCAGGCACTGATCTGGCTCTGCCCTGGCTCTAATCTGGCCCTCATCTGGTTTTGATCCGGCTCCAGCCTGGTTCCAAATCTGGCCCCCATTTACTTGGGCTCAGGGCAACAGATGTGGTCCAGAGCCATCCCTGACTCCCAGCTGCTCTGTGAGAAACTGAAAACACCCCTTATGAAAACCTCCTCCTCTCTGGCCCCTGTGCCCCTTCACTCCTCTACACCTCCTGCCTCTCCTCATCTGTTCATCTTTCCTTCCTTAATCCTTATGTCTCTCTCCATTTCTTCTTGCTTTTAACCCCACTCTCTCTTCATATCTCTACTACTCTCTCCATCCATCTCTCCGTTTGTCCTCTCTTAACCCCAGCTCTTCTCCTCATCAGTACATTTATCCTCCAGTTAACCTTCATCCCTCTCTTCAACTTCTCTTCGCCTCTCCTTTCTTCTCCTCTCTCTAACCCCATCCCCTCATCATCTGTCTTTGCTTCTGTCTCTGCTCGATCCCCTAGACTTCATTCCTCTCTTGATCTCTCCATCTTTTCATTTTTTCTTTTTTTTTCCATTCCAGTGACCATCCCCATCCCTCTTCCCACCCTCCATCTCCCACCCTTCCCTCCCCTCTGTCTCTAAGCCCCTGGCGTCCGCTCTCGAGGGCAGCACCCCTCACAGCCCCTGTCCCATTATCCCCCCCACACCCCCCTTACTCCCTTTCCTCCTCCGCTTGGCCGATAAGAGGAACCCCAAAGTCTCTGCTGATGGATGTCGGGAGGGGGCTTAGTGCTGTACAAATACGTGGGCTCCCCATCAAAGGCCCCGGGCGGGAGCACTGCTCTCTGGCTCTTTCCACAGGGGCCCCTCGGCCCGTTTGAAGGGGAGGCTCAGCAGGAGTCAGCCAGGGTAAATATTAACACCTGGGTTTATCTAAATATTAGCCCCATCCATAGATCACCTGTGCTTTCGGGTCTAATGCTTTGCATCGCTTTTTCTTGCTCTCTGTACCCCTCTCTCTGTCTCTCTCTCTCGCTCTCTCCCTCTGCCTCTCTCTCTGTCTCTTTTTTCTCCAGGATTTCATATTTTTGTTTGTGTGTGTGTGTGTGTGTGTGTGTGTGTGTGTGTGTGTGTGTGTGTGTGAGAGAGAGTGGATTTGACTGGGAATTTCTTGGAAATGTGCTTTGAAATGTGACCAGAGGATTAGATCAGATTGTGGTTTGTTTGTGTGTGTGCGTGTTTGCATTTGGGTGTTTGTGCCTGTCTGTCTACATCTGATCAAGCATGTTTGTGTTTGTTTATGTTTGTGTTTGTTTATGTTTGTGTGTTTATATGTTTGTGTTTGTATATGTGATGAATGGGAGTGTCTATAATATGTGTGTGTATGTACAAGTGTATTTGTGTGTGTGTGTGTGTCTGTGTGTGTGTGTGTGTGTGTGTGTGTGTGTGTGTGTGTATGTGTGTGTGTATGTGTGCATATGTGTTATAGCATATAGTTATATAGCCAAAACTAATTTAGAGCTCAAAAGCCTTTTCATCTGGCCTCTGATCTTGTCTGTTGTAAGAGCATCCCTTTTCACTCTCTGCATCGCACCTGTTCAGCCGTTTGCTTCTCTACAGATGCCCTGTGATGATGATGATGATGACCCAGCTCAGTTGCCAGGTCACCGGTGCATAATGTAATATCACCTTTTACGGAACCTTGTCTACAGGAGGCTAAAAGGACAAACTCCTGGCCTGGGTAATCATCATGAAGGCAGTTAGACCAACCCTCTCCCCTCACCTCCCATCGCATATATAACTAGTGACTTGTAATGATGCCCATAACAAATGGCTCTATTGAACAAAAGACAAGTAAACAATACATTCATTTTTTCACCCTTCTCTGGTGTGTGGATGAAGCTTGACAGTATCCTCCCCACTGGAAGTGTTAATATTCATACACTGCTGAAGGCCTAACCTGAAAGCACATCAGTCAGGCAAGAGCTGCAGAAGAGTATTGATTTATTGAGTCTTTGAAGGTAGAGGTCTTCTATTTAGTTTATTTGACTCAGCAGAAAATGCCTGTTAATGTAACTCAGAATTACCAAACTCAGGCATTTTCTCACCACCTTCTCTAAAGTACACAAGCTCAATTTGATATTGGTCAGTGTAAAAAACACCAAACACACACACACACACACACATTGTTGGTCGCTGTACAGTCTTTGTGTTCAACATCACTTGTGGAGGATCTGGATGAATTGAATGTGCCTGAACTATTGCAATGTTTATGTGGCTGATTGTAAGGCAACCAGTCTAGATCTACTCTCCAACCAGCTTCTCTACAGGCAGTAGATCAGTATATAATAGACAAAGGTAACCAGGAGAGTTCATATGACAGCACCCCCTGGTGTTCACAGTTAGTATCTCCCTGTAGCCACCTGTCAAACTTCCTGCTGAGGAGGAAGATAATAGAATGGGTTACTATGGAGATGATGTAGTGAGACATGAACTTTGATAGCTTGTTATATTGACTACTTGTTGTAGCCTTACTGATTTAATTGTACAGCAAGGTGCACTTAACATCAGTTTTATGGTGTCCTAAAGTATGAAGCTACCTGTGTCATCAGAAGTGAAATCTGGTAAGAGAACAGTGAAGTGTGTTGCATATTTGTCATCTTTTTTTCATGAAATAAGAAATTAAGATTTTATTAGGACTCATCTGGTAAAATAAAGGATAAATAAATATTTTTTTTAAATGTAAAAGTTAGATTTAGTCAACATTGTTCATCTTTTGTTGTATGAAACTATATTATAATCCTGTAGAATCCTGATGTGTTAGAGAGAACAAAACAAGGAACTTGTTTTCAAAGCACTGGTGTGAGAGTGAGTCACAGGCCTCTATTAGGGGCCCTTAATGAAATCACTTTTGTGAGTCATGCTCACCGTGGGGACTGCTCTGGGGTTCAATGAGTTCAGATCAGCTGAGATAAAAAAGGCCATCAGGCACTGTTTAACCAGCCTGTCAGGCGTGTTGGTTTTACCACTTGGATTCGCTTGCACCTAGCCTGCAGGGAATAACAGACACAGTCTGGCTCCCTGATAAGCCTGATGCCAACCAGTGGCAAAATGCAGTTGGTCCTCACGGCCTATGCAAGTTTTTTCCCTGTAGGTAAAGGTTAGCAAGGCCTAAATGACAACAGCCCTTTTAGAGCAAAGCATTGTGTAGTGATGCAGATGCATAAAACAAAGGTGAACCATCTCTCTCTGTGTCTCTCTGGTGTTAGTAAGAGGACAGCTTACTGATAAGTAAGAAGAAAATGAGCTTTGCCATTGAAACAAGGTGTAAAAGATAACCCACACAGCCAAATTTGCAATTAGGGCTTCATCCATGAAACACATAAATAACCAGAGAGAGAGAGAGAGAGAGAGAGTGAGAGAGAAAGAGACAGCTGCAGAGGCAATCTCACCTTAAGACATAATGATGATTAATGCAACCATTAATTCAAGGAGAATTGTGTCCCAAATCCTTAGTCATCTTTTTTGTAGGAATTGATAACAGCTATGTATGGATGTCCTCAACGACTGATGGAACATAAAGGTAGCGGCCTGCATATAAAGTGATGGAAGACAAAGTTTCTGGGGAAGAATTTGCTGGCTATATCTCTTTTGAAGGATTAGAATGAGACTCACCTTTTTCATAAATCTCAAGCCTTGTAATCCATTAGGCCAATAGCAGTAGTGATATTGTGTGTGTGTGTGTGCATGTGTGTGTGTGTGTGTCAGTGTGGATGAATTCATAGCTATTCAAACACATGTGTGCATACACCTACACTATTGTTGGGTGTACTGTATATGAATATGTGTGTTGGATTCATGCAGTAATTAGCATACAGACTTAGAGTTTACCACCACTTAGACCACACCAGCTTTCAGTATTAAGACTATTTGGCACTGCTGGATGCGTGAGCATGTTAAGTGTGGCATATGTCTTACTTTACCCATCATTATTTATTGAACACTGCCTCATACATGTTCAACTGTTGCACCTCATTGTGTCTGTGTGTGTGTATCTGCTGCCTTGATCTATAAATTCCCTTTGAAAGGTGATAAAAAGCACTAAGGCCACAATCACCAGTGGAGAGACTCTTTGCCTGGTTACTTTGTGTCGTCTTCCTGCGGATCAATGACTAATCAATAGCCTTGAGAGAGCATCCAAAAAGCTGCTGATGTCACTCTAGACAGATAGATTATTTTGAAATTTATGACCAAGAGGCAGACATTCCAAGGAGGAAAAAAAAGAGGAAAAAAAATTAGTCCTGCTTTCTTCTTTCCAACCACTAGGGTGCAGTACAAGCTCAGATTTGACTTGTCTGCGCTCCAAAACGCCTCCATCCCCTCCCCCGTCCTTCATTTTATCTTTTCTCCTCCCTCTCTCCCGCCCTCTCCTTCTCGTCTGCCTTCCCCACATATTCCTCCTCTGCATACTTAAATCTTGGCCACACCTCTTGAGAGAGGTCTGGAGCTGTCAATCAATCAATCTCCTGCAGACAGTAATGCTGCCATGGAGCCAGACTTGTCCCCAGAGCTGCCATGACAGTAGCTGAATGGATCGACCGCACAGTGGCGATACGCTCTCGGTTGTAGGCCTCCTTTTCAGACCTCAGGAGTGGTGACAAGGCCCTTCCATCATCTGTCAATCACATGCTCACCATGGCTACAGCCTTTTTATTGTTGGTGGCTGACAAGCAATGAAGGGAGACTGGGAACCTGCAGGGATTTTCGTGAGGGACTATTGACTGAAAATACAACCCGCTGAAAATTCTCCCTGTAAATGCAGTGTGATTCAAGCATCACAGATTATGAGCATCTGTGATTATTCCTGTGCATGTCTGTCTGGATATGTGCGTGTGTACATGGTATTATGCTGGAGCTGTAACTAATGCACATTCCTCTGGATGAGTCATCTCACATTCGACAGTGAGCCCTCACACCTCATTTGAATTGAGCCTCCCATGTCAGACAGGCATTGTGATAATGGGGTGTGTATGTGTTTATTAGTTTGTGTTTGTGAATGTATGTGTCTGTGTGTGTCTGGTTGTGGGCATTAGTGCGTGCACTCGTGTGTATGTGGGTGGGTGGGGGTGTGCCCCAGGAAGCAATGTTTTTCTGCTGAGAGGGGCTTTGCGGGTCAGTGCGGGTGAGAGTGAGAAGGCAGGAGGTCTTTGTGCTGACCTGGGTTATCAGCCAGCCACTCACAGCCCTCTGAGTGCATTAAGGCGCACACTTGCTGAATAAGCCGCTGTCATAACCTCTCCTTATCTGTCTTTTCCCTTCCCTCTGTCTAGCTCTGGCTCTCAGTCTCTTATCTTCTGTCTTCCTCTCACTAGAAATGCTGTCTCCCCCTTCTCTCTCCAGCCTTTTATATCTCGGAAGACTTTTCTCCAGTGTGTCTACTGTCTTTTCCAGACTCTTTTATTGTTTTACTCTATTGTTTTTAGAGTGCTGTTCCTCTTGTATTTCTCTCTGCATTTCTCTCTCTCTCCATATTCTCTCTCTCCTCATTCTTTTCCATCTTCACTCTTTTGCGTCTTGTTTCCTCTTCCTTCCTCTATGATCTTTTTTTATTCCTCCATCTCTCCATCTCTCTCTCTTTCTCTCTCATTGAGTCTCCCTCTTTTTCACAGCTCGGTAATAAACAAACAATGGATCTTCGTTTCCATGCACAAGTGGCCGCAGCATGCCTCACCGAGGAGATCAATAAACAGATCAATCAATGTGCCCTGCGGCTTCACACCCAACTGTGAGGCGATCCCGTTTATGCCCCGGCTTGTCCAAGCTTTCACCTGGCAAGCAGCTCTCTTGCTGACACTGAGGATTTATTACCATGACCGATTGATTCAAATTAATCAGCAAGATTCATACACATGTAGATGTGGAATCCGCTTGGGGGCTGACCACAGAGGCTGGCTCAAGGAAAGACTGACAGGCAAGCAGAGCCTTGTGTAAAACTGGCTCTGTGAGCTCATTTGGATTGAATCATCAGCATGTCTGAATTCGCACCTCACCTTAGGTGGGCACCTCATGTCCAAGGCCATGACGTTTGGAATGTGAGGAAAGGGATACCCTTACAGAGGTCACCCGTATACAGAAGATGAAACCAGCACCATTTAGATGCTGTGCCCATTTTTTAAATAGAAATACAAATATGAAGTTTAAAAGTTCATCTTTTCATCTGCATTGCATGGCACAGCTGGATACATCCAGTCCAGTCCAGTACTCCACTGGATAAATATATCCATCTTTGAGTGATCAGTAGTGGTTGATCACCCATTCTCATTGCTGCTTCTGAATGGACTGTAAGTGACGTTCTTCCATATACAGTACTTCCTGCTAGGGACTTCACTGACCTTTAATGCTATATATACAAAAATGTACACACATGCTACTTACAAATGCACATCATTTATTTAGCAGATATGGAATAATCAATATTGAACAAAACACATCACCAGTTTCCCCCATCTGTTAATTTGCTTCGTGTTACAAATTTGATGCAGAACATGATCATGATCATGCTTCTTCTTGAGTACAAAGCAGAGTGTGTGTCTGATGGTCAGCTTTCTGTGCTGTGCGTGGCGCTGTCCTGGGGCATTCCTCTGGGCTGAAGGCTTGGTTACTCGGTGGCTTTTCCATTTCTCTCTCTGCTTGGCAAACTTAATTGACTCCTGATAGATCTAAAACAGTGGTGTGCTTTTATAGGTGTTACACTTGCGGTCACACGTGATGGCACAGAACCATAAGCCATACAAGCAGAACCGACTAGAATTCTTGTTCTAGCACAGGGATGGCATGTCAGTTTGTCACCCTCCCACCTCACACACACACACACACACACACACACACACACACACACACACACATACACATAAACACACTATACATTCTGCACACTGTGTGGCATATCTGTATACCAGTATATATATCTATACCAGTCAATGGTCCTCAATGGTCCCAGGTTTAAATCATGAAAAGCATGATAGTGAGTATGACTTGGATCAAATGTGTTTAGAGTTGGAACTGGTCTTAAGTGTGCATAGTACAGTACTTTGTGTGATCAGTGCATATCTTGGCATAATGAAGTGTGCCAGAAATCCATATGCAAAGCACTATTTCATGTCCTAATGCATTCAAGAATTGTAAGATCCAATTAGCTCACCTGGCGTCAGGCATCCTGCATCCTCCATCCTCCACTCTACTCCCCACCCCCCTCACCCCCGCCACCCTCATAGTCTCAATTCTCACCCCTCACCCAGTAGGCGTGCACGCTCTGGCCATCTGTCGCCATGGTGATATACGGCTCAGATCTGGCAACCTGGCCGGCATCTATCAGGCTGTCTCTTGTCCGATCAGGTCTGGCAACCCTCGCGGGCATCCATCAGCATGTCTGGGGTGCTGCTAGCATCATTATTTACCTCAAGAGTGAGCGGAGCAGCGCCATAACAGTAGATTGCTTTCCCATTAGCTGGTCAACAGGCTGCCTAACATAATTTGGGGTGATTTGTGGATGCAGTGTTACGTGTGCGTACATCGATTACAGTGGATGCGGAGGAAAAAAACAATACGGTGGTGTAGTGTTGCGAGTCGCTGTCATCCTCCGTGGTGATAAGCCTGACTCCTCTTGGAATGCACGTCCTCAAAATGTCACCGATATATTACGCACCATACACATACACACATACAGTACATTCATGGCCATAGAGGTGTTGAGCACAGGACATGAGCAAGGCAGGTGAGACTGGATACTGGCAGTGCTCTTGGTGTGGTGTGTGTATGTCTGTGTGTGTGTTGACATTTGGATGCCAGAGCACCTGTCAGTGCAGTGAGAGCTTTGCTGGCCTGCTGAAGTGGGTATGCTGTGTCTCTCCACGTCGCCCACAGTATGGCAGCTGCTCCAGGATGCCAGCACTGTGGGGGAGGGGGTGGCACTGCAGAGAAGAACAGCATACAGAGGAGAGAACAAGAAATGAGAAAGAGAGAGTGTGAGAGAGAGAGAGAGTGAGTGAGAGGTATATAATGAAAGAAGATAGACAGAGCGGATATCAGACAGAAGATAGATATTGATATTGCTCAGAGCCAAGATCTGTGGACTATGCATAATATATCCACAGAAGTGTATTAATATATGTTCTACTGCTGAAGTAAGTGGAGTTGAAAAAGAAGACTAAGAGAGAGGGAGTGTGTGTGTGTCACAGAGAGAGAGAGAGAGAGAGAGAGAGAGAGAGATAGAAACTGGCTGGGTATGTGTGCTGATACATGGCACCTCTTCACAGAGTTGGCAGTAAGAGGGATATTGATTGGCTACGGTGAGAGCAGAAATTGATCTGATTGGTGGTGGAGGCAGCTAAGTGAGAGCCAGCACAGAATTTTGGCAGCAGCTGGAGGAGGGGGTATCTGGCAATGAACAAGAGGCAGCTGCACAAGATGAATACACACACACACACACACACACACACACACACACACACACATTCACATTCAAGGGGAGAAAGAAAAGACACGCACAAGCATACACAACCGTATTTAATGCGTGCATAAACAAATGTATGAGCATGAACACACAAAGAGATTTGTCCTCAAAATGTCGCAGATACATCACACACCTAAGCTGTTGATTAGGTATGTGATGTTTTGTGTGTGTGTGTTTTGTCCCAAAACACACACACACAAACACACACACACAAATACACACACACAGAAACACACACAGACACACAAACACACACAGAAACACACACAGACACACAAACACACACACAGAAACACACACAGACACAGGGCCAAGCAGTGGCATCATCAACTTAACACCTCAATGTGACCTGGCATCAGTGTAGCTGAATGTTCCACTCAGCTTGCCAATGCTGAGGCTGAACATTCCAGAAGCGTTCATGCGCACCAACACACTCTACATGCAAATACTCAAACAAACACTCAACACACACACACACACACACACACACACACACACTGCAACACGATCTTTTGCTCTCACTCTCAATTACATACTCTTTCTCCCATAAGCTCACTCATTCCCCTGACCCTCTGATACCTCTATTTGTGTTAACTCTTCTCTAACTCCATTACATTTGGAGGTTGCAAACTCATTAATCTTCTATTATCAGTTATTAATTCTTCTTCTTCTTAAATGCTACACACATAAATAGCACAAAGATATCTATAAAGAAGAATAGCACACTCAAAAATTAAATTGACAAAGAAAATTATTGTATTAAACATATAATGCTTCCTCTCTCGCTCCCTCTCTGCCACTATTCTTTGATCCTTCACCTTTGAACCCTCTCACTCTGCTGTTCAAATCTGGTGTAGGTGAGAAATAGAGGCAAAAAGAGAGAGAGAGGGAGACAACAGAGAGAGAGAGAGAGAGAGAGGGAGAGAGAGAGAACAGAGAGGGGTTCACCTGAGTTGGTGGGTGATGGTAGGTTATTGGCTCCAGCAGTGCTTCAGTGAGGGCTGATTTCCCCAGGTTCCACAATAAACACACTCTCTCACACATACACACATATGCACACACACACACACACACACACACACACACACACACACGCACACACACACACACACACGCACACACACACACACACACACACACACACACACACACACACACACACACATGCACTCACACTAACACCATACAGACATAGATCAAAGCTCAACAACAGCCCCAAAAAGATGGATTTATGAGGTGTGTGTGTGTGTGTGTGTGTGTGTGTATGTGTGTGTGTGTTTTGCAGTTATAGGTAAGTAAAGGTTTGAAGCTCTAATAAAGTCCATAGAGACACGTGTACACGTGCATGTGAGTGCCCACATGTGTGCGTAGGTGACAATTTGCCCTCTCCTGTGTGAGTCTTTGTATATGTGTTTCTCCTTGTGTATTTGGAGGTGAACAAATGTGTGTGTGTGTGTGTGTGTTTGTCAGAGTTGTGCCATCTCAGCAACATGCAGGGAGGCACTCGGTGGTGTGTGTTCTCATTGAGTTCCTGTCAGTGTGTGAGATATAGGGCCCCCATACTCAGTGGTGGATAGGAAACACTATTTCTGCACCACCTCACACACTTTTGGGCCTGCTCTGAGATATTTATAGTCACGATACTGCACAAGCACACAACAACATGCCATATGCAGGGTTCTCTCTCTCCTTCTCTCTCTCTCTCTCTCTCTCTCTCTCTCTCGGTGCGTGTGTGTGTTAATGCAAATTCTAAGATATTTACAACCAAACCAAATCAAAGCATAGATCACAACATAGATCAGAGATTAATGTGTGGTTTTCTCTCTTGTGTGTGTATGTGTGTATGTGTGTGTGCTAACATAGATCATAAGTTAGTGTGTGGTTCAGCTTGACTTATCTGGTTTTCTGTGCTAATGCATGTTGTGGTGTGTCAGGATTTTGGGATGTGTGTGTTTGTTTGTGTGTGTGTGTGTGTGTGTGTGTGTGTGCATGTGTGTGTGTACATGTGCATGCATTTTGGATAACCAATCAGAAACACTGGTGATTCATTATGGATATCCAGACCATTCATGAGAGAATATGTCCTGTTTCACTCAAAATCATGATCACAACATTGATTTGAATAATTATAAAGATTTTTGTGCAGGCAATTGTGCAGCCCGACCATATTTTTCCCCGTCACCGTCAGAAGAGGCTCAGAAATGCTGTACAAGCAGAGAAAGTGTTGGACTTTACAAAGCAAAAAGCAAGCATATGTTTGGTCTGTTGCTGCTGGTTCCAGCGGCTTTTCAATGGCTGCCCGTATCTCCTGATCTAAACGAGACACTGCTGGTCAGACCACAGCCGCGCCACCCTCTCCTTGCTGAAGCGTCGGCTGCATTTAATTGCACCACTAAATAACACTCATGCATTATTTAACAACTTCTCATTTGGCAATTTGTTGTGCTTGGATTTTAATTGGGAGTCTAGGAGACATTCTGGTCTTGAGAAGAATATAAAATGCGGATGGGGATTTCTGTGTGTGTGTGTGTGTGTGTGTGTGTTAATATTTACATGGGTATTGGGATGCTGGATAGAAGATGAGACTCTGAGTTCTTTATTCATCAGTGCTTCCAAGTGTTTCTTTCATACCCATCTGTGCATCCAAGTCAAAAGGCTAACTAGACAGAGGAACAGTCTTTCACCAAACCAACCGCTATCTTTATTCTGTTGTGGAAGGAGCAAGTGTTATTTTAAGCCTCCATATACACAGTGTACCATCCTTAGGGAAGTGTGACTATCCCATGGGCCAATGTCTGAATGATTGGAATGAATGTATTCAGTCCCAGCCAGCGCTTGAGTGACTGATCAAGGACAAGTGCTGACGTTGAGCTGTGAATGGAGG
>JAIFZK010000016.1:4255000-4270000 GCA_027481765.1 Tenualosa thibaudeaui
AAAGACAAAGAGAGAGAGTCTGTGAGAGGGAGGAAGTGGTGTTCTGGCCCTGACCTACAACTGAACCCTACAGCTGAGGTGAAACAGAAGGCAAAGGGGGCCCCAGGGGTGTGTGTGTGCATGTGTGTGTGTGTGTGTGTGTGTGTGTCCGGGAGACAGAGAATGAGTATAGCTGCCTTGGCTGCCGCCACCACTACTCATTATGGACATGAGATCTGTAATGGGCCCCCAACGCTCGCGTGCACACACACACACACACACACACACACACACACACACACGGATGTGCACTCTCTTTCACACACACTCTCTTGCACACAAGCACACTCAGACACACATACTCACACAAACACAAGCACACATACAAACTCACACACATTTCTCCTCATTAGCAGAGGAGGCCACTGTCACAGAAACCCCGAGAGAGAGAGGGAGAGGGAGAAAGAGAGAAAGAGAGGGAGGGAAAGAGATGGGGAGAGGTTAAGTAGGAAAGTGAGATAGGAAAAGAGAGATAAATAGAGAGAGAGAGAGAGAGAGAATGGGAGAGAGAGATAGAAGGAGCCGTAGTGCACTGAAGATGGAAGAGGACAGAACCAGAGAGAGAGAAATGGAAAAATGTGTGAGAGAGAAATGGAATGAGAGAGAGAGATTTATCGGTTTAAATGAGAAACGAAAGAGGAGGTCGATGCCAGATACTAGCTGAATGTCGCTTATAACCTCAGTCAGAGAAATGAACGCCAAGTGTGTGTGTGTTTGCCTGTGCGTGTGAGAATTTGATTGTGGGTGTGGGTATAAATGTGGGAGTGTTTATCTGTGTGTGTCAGCCTATTTGCGGGCAGTATGTGTGCATGTGTGTATCTGTGGTGTATGTTAATGTGGTATGATTGTGCATGTGTGTAGTAAAACCAATGTGTGTGTGTGTGTGTGTGTGTGTGTGTATTGCTATGATGATGTGAGCTTGCCTGTTAGGTTCCACTGTGTGTGTATGTTTCTGTGTGCACTTCAGATGTGATATACACATTTTATGTCACCTTGAAAAATCTCAAGGACTTGTGTAATCTGATATGTAAATCTATATTATACTGTAAGTAAACTGAGGTGTTTCTGTATTTTTTTAAACTGAGCATTTGAGACAATTTTTGTGTTTTTTTTACTACTGAATGACACAATTGCTAAAATGGTTATAAAAAATGGGACAACCTGTGTTTGTTGCTCTAAACGGCGCTGTCATTTTAGGTGCATTTCTGGGATTTGTGGGGAATGTAAAATTTGGAGAGTTGGCTTTGGTTGTGTGATGGACATGATGTCATCATCCTGTTGTGTCATCCAGCAGAGGTGAGCACCTGCTAAAAGGCCAGAGCTGAAAGAATAAATCAGATGGTGAGCCTTTATCTCAGATACTGAGCCATTCATATACCTGATACGTTTGTCATTGAAGCTTGCATTCCATATTTCCATAGCATTCCATAGCAATCACATGGTCATTTGTTTGGGTTATATCAATGGAATGCAGTAATATAGCGGACTTGTTTTATATTTCCCGCGTCTGGAGATTTGCCGAACTTTTCAGCAGCAAACAATCCAAGAGCTAAACTGTTTTGAATTAGCTTGTCCATTTTGGAGATTTGCTCTTGCTGGAATTGTTTGTGACATCAGTGAACTAGGCATGCGATTGAAAAAAAAAAAATCTATCTGCACTTACGCAACTTCAATAAAGTCACTATGTAATAAAAACCAATACCACAATGACTTCATGTGTATTGAATGGCATTTGTGTGACAGGGCATTACATTGTCTTTGACATATCTGGCGTCTCAGTACCTGGCTCACATGCTTAAAGGACTGACAGCAACTGGTTGATTTCATAATGTGTGATTGATCCGTGCAAGTGACAGTATTGGGTGAAAAAGTGGGCACGCCAGACACAGTCACGCCAGGGATCTATACAGGACTGAGTGAAAGGATTTAAAAAAAAAAAGAATCAAGGAGCACTCATCGAAAACCCCTCCTATCCATAATCCCTGTGTAACGGTGCTTTCCATTTGTATATTAGATTGGGCTGAACGCGGGGTCGCCAGCACAGGAGAAGGCTGAAGGATGGCGACACGTCAAAAAACAAAATTACCCGCATCTAATGCCCTCCCAAAAATGCAATCAGTGCACACTTACCGTCTAAATGAAGTGGCCCCGAGATTGGATTAACTGGAGGCCCACCGCTTTACTGCCCGACGCTGTACCTGATCAATACATGGCCTCTCTTAGCCGTGGTGGAGATGGTGGAGCCACCTCTTCTCTCCCACAGCTCCCATTGGCTGCCAGCGTGTGTATGCAGCACAAACATTAATGTAAGGGGACCCTGGCCGGGGGGTTAATAAGGACGCCAGTCTGAAATGCATTACTTTCACAAACTATATTAGTTGGGAGAACACAGAGATAACATATGACAGGAACAGGAGAAAGGAGAGGATGCTGCTGTGCCATGAAACCCTGGCCAGTGGTGGGCCAGATGAGGCCCAGGTCAGGGCCTGACTGAGTAGGAAGACACAGGAATTGTTCTGTTCGCTGAGTGTAAAAACAGTTTCAAAGAACTGGTGTATTTTTTTCAAATGCGCAAGCTGCTTCATGTCTGGTATAGCCACTCTGTCTATCAGCCATTGTTTATTGTGGCAGCAAGTTGTTGCCGTATATTCTGTATAAGTGGCACACCTTATTTTGCACTTCTGGTGCAGCTACTCTGTTAAACATGCTCTCCTCTCACCGTAAATAGTTTTTCTTCTCTTGTTTTAAAGATACAGGTTGCGCAATTAATTGTGAAGTGATATTCAGTATATTTTATGTGATCGCTACTATAAATTATTTTATTTTGTATGTTGCTGACTTTTAAGACAGGTTAAATTATTTTCTGAACCCCCCGCTTTAAAGTAAAAAAAAAAAATAAATTAACCTTGATATCAAGTGTCTTAAGAATGCACAGTTATAATGTCTTACAGAATTAATTTCATGCAGAATTTGTTAATACATGTTAATTATTTTTTGTACCTATACTATATATGGACATGCTGTAAATTCCAGCAAAATTCCTCCATAAATTAACATTGAAAAAATAATTTATTTAAAAAAACTAAATTAAAAATAATGCTTAATTAGTTGACATGCTGTACACAAACATGGAATAGTAATTCCACTTACATAATATCAAATTCATGCAACATATATTTTAAGGGGCTGCTAATGCAGGGTATGCATAGCTACCTTTAACAGCTCTATTTATGCTTTGTTACGCCAAGTGCTGTTTTAATGATATGTGATCACCATCCTGAGGGGGCTGTTTTGGCTTGTGAATAAGGCCAGACTGTCTCCCGCCCGCGGTGTCCAACTCTCCTCTGCTGTATTCTGGGCTCGATGAAACGGCCTTAAATCTCCAGCGATATTGTTAGGCGGCAGCCAGGAGACCCGCTGTAAGGCATCCTTGCATACTCCACTGTGTAACCCAAGCTTCTTTGACTTGCTGCTTTACTGCCATGTTGGATTGTCGGAGGTGCCGCGGTCTGTTGATATGCGGCCCGACGTCTGTCTTTATCTGGGGTTTCTTTGGAGCTTTATGTGTGTGTCAGCCAGCATTGTGGTTAGCAGATCCACACGATTGTCTGGAGCTAGATTTATGTGTGTGTGTATGTCATGCTCTAAATTTGCCAATTATCCACAGGTCTAGATTGAGACTTCAAACAACACAACAAAACACAAACAATGACTCACACACATCTACACAGAAATACACATTATGGGCATCAAAATCTAGAAGAAGAGAAGGGGAAACAAAAATCAAATGATACTAACAATCCAGAGCAGGGAAAATAAAGAGAGAGAAACAGAGCGATAGAGAAAGTGAGGGAGAATTGGAAAAGTAAAGAAAGAACAGGAGAGAGGACAGAGAGCGCGAGTCCCAACACTGCCTTTGATTGGTGAGCAAGGCAGGCAGAGATTTACAGCCGAGTGTTACGGGGTTACCCAAGATGCCTCTCTGGCACTGATGGGGAAAGAGGTAGAAGGGTGACAGGGTGGGGGCTTCCTAAATCTCCCTCTGCTCAGATTTACAGCAGCCCATTCATACGTGTAACTACACACACAGAATCACTCGCCAACAGCAGCCACACACACACACACACACACACACACACACACACACACACACACACACACAAATATATTAAATTTCTCCCTCTGTGCCTCTCTCTGCCTATCACAAACTCCCAGATTAAATACAACTCATATATTAACACACACGCTCTCTCTCCAAGCCTGGATTTCTTTTAGAGGCAGTCAGTGTATACAGAATTATCTTGGAAAGAACAGTTCAAGGATGTTGCTGTAATAATTAGTAGTTTCAATCCATTATCCATCCGTTCACTTTTAAAAAATATTCATAACACTTTGTAAGTGTGTGTCTGGGTGTTATTGTGTGTGTGTGTGTGTGTGTGTGTGTGTGTGTGTGTGTGTGTGTGTGTGTGTGTGTGTGTGTGTGTCTGTGTGTGTGTTTGCTTGTATTTATAACAGTATCATATCATTAAGGGCATGACTCTGTCCTCCATTTACCTTTGTTGTGTGAGGGTGACACAGCCATCCACACAGCACTCCATGTGGAGATGTCCTCTTCGTACATGTCAAAGGTCAAGGGTCAAACTTCCTTTCCTTCTCTCTGCTGAGGGTCAGTGTGCGACAACCCGCCTGCCCCCACCTGACTCTTTCCACCACCTTCCTGCCTCTTCAGCCCCTGCTGAGTCTGCTTCCATGTAAACAGGCCTCCTGTCCTCTTGGTAAACAGCAGGCAAGAGGGGGCTGCCTTCAAAATGGCAGGTCGTAAACGCAGCAAACCACAACTGCTCCCTGCTCTGTTTTTCTCCTCCAAATGACCCCCCCACATACACACACACACACACACACACACACACACACACACACACACACACACACACACACACACTTCCCACGTGTCACCCTAACACCCACCCCCCCACCCCTCCTCACTACCTCACACCCCATCTCTTGATTTCTCCTATCTGTGCTTCCCAGACTTCCATCGTAAATTCCTCCTCCCCTACACACTCTCTCTCTCTCATTGTCTTTGGTTTTCCCCTGTCCCCTTTTTCTCATTTCTTCTGTGATTCTACAGATTCCTGTGATTTCTGTGTCCCTGAGAAAAAAAGTTTCAAAAATGAAGACTACTTTCTGCATGTGTTTTTTCAATGTCTATGTTTCTGTACAGAGCCAAGGCATGTTTTATAGGGGTGTGATTTGAACATGCAGGGGTGTGATTTGAACAGACATTTGCATGTGTTTGGTCTGGGGCATAGAAGACCACCCACCCCCTGCTGAGAGGAGTTTGATGAGCAAGTGTAAATCATCAAAACATGCCTGTAAAACACACACACACTCACACACACACACACACACACACACACACACACACACACACACAAATGTACACTCACATTCTTGACACAGCTTGACCAAATGTGAATTATAGCTAACCTCTACTGTAGTCCTTTCTGTTCAGGTCATTTTTATTTTATTTCTTTAGTAAGGATGCAATTCAGGGGATATCTTCCTTGTTCTCTTATGATTTAACCAACTCTGCTTCTATTCTGGCAATTACAGCATTTACACACAATACAGGAAAATGCACTTATACACACTCCTCCTTTCTGTCTCTGTCTTTCTGTCTTTCTCTCTCTCTATTTCTTTCTCTCACCCACACACAGAGACACACACATACACACCTAAAGCTATTCGCACATACTCTATCTCACACACACTCTCTCTCTCTCACACACACACACACACACACACAGTGAGAGAGAGCACAGCACCAGCTGCATCTGTGCCAGGCGGTCCAAATGTCCTTTTGGTGACTCTCTGCGACGCATTGTTACTATGGTAACGCGGCCCCACGACTGTAGGCAAATGAACTGGTGCTGATTAATAATGCAGCCACGCCAGCAGCACAAACACTGAGTCGCTTTTTCCTGTTGCTACGGGAGACCTATGACTGCTAATTTGGCAAAGGACAAACTGTGAACCTGAGAACAAAAAGGTGCTGCTCAGCACCTAAAAAGTTTCACCTGGGAAATATCTATATTTTTCCAATATGTGTCAGTTAGAACAGTTTTAATGAATAAAGCTAAATAACATACAACACATGGATATTCAAACAAATTTACAAAAAAAAAAAGACAAAACAGCAACTGGTGATTCTCTTGGGTTAAAGCTTTATTTTGCATCATTTACCTTTATTTTTAAAGCTTGATTTGGCTATCAATTATATTACTCTTATGTTGGATAGTTTATTAATATTGATGAAGCATGTCACCAGGACTAAACAGCATAGTCGGCATGGCCCGACCAGTTCTACACCAGTGACGGGCCAGAGCAGGGCCAGAGCAGGGCCAGATATATTTCTGGGCTGCAGTGGGAAGGGGAAGAGCAGATGACTCCTGTAGAAGTGTTAGGTGTTAGGTGTATGCATTTCACTTATTTTCATTGCCTTCGTGTGTGTGTGTGTGTGTGTGTGTGTGTGTGTGTGTGTGCATATGTTTATTTCAGCTTCTGCCAACTCACTGTGGGAGTGGTAGACCAAAAATTGTATGTTCTTTTTTTTCCAACAAATTTAATGTAATTATAAGTTTAGCAATACAGCCTACACTATGAGTCTACTTATGTGGAGAAACTGAGTCAGTTGGGCTCGTTTTGAATTTACTGACACAAATGATCCACGTGTGACATTTTATTTATTGATTCTGACTCATTTGATTATTATATCACTTCCTCTCGCCTGTTTCTCCTCATTTAAAGTGGGCGTTCATAAACACAAGAAAGACAGAAATGGCGAAAGTGGGAAATGTGTTAAAAGAGTGTGTGTTTATCATGGCAAGAGCGGCCAGTGAAATCAGCATCTGCGCTAATTGCCGTGTGGAGAGAAAAAGAGTGGAAAGAACGACAAACGCAGCCGAGACACAGACTCTTTAGTAGTCATGGTACAGACATTTCAACACCCCAGTTCTCTCTTTCTTTCTCTTTCACTTTCTCTCTCTCTTTCACTGTCTCTTTCTCTCGGTCTGGGATGCTAAATGACTGGCCTGTGAGCTGAAACACTTGCCTTTGAACAAACAGCAAGTGCTGGCTGCTCAGTGAAAGCTACACTTTATTTTCCCCATTCAATCATAGAAAAATGGGAGCATTTTGACTTGCTTCTTAAGACCACCTTTAACTTAAATATATATAATGTACTTCACTTTTCAACTTATGAATCTGGAATATCAGGACTCCTGCCTAAAGACTACCCCCCCCCCCCACACACACACACACACATGCACACAAGGGCACACATGCACACACAGTTCATTCATAGACAAATATGGTAAACCTGCACATGTTTTCATAACCAACATACACCATCCCTCCTTTAACACACACACGCACACACACAGTGCATACACATTCACATATACACATACAGTGAACATAAAAAACAGAGCAGCGGGCAGCTTGTGGCTCAGGTGAATATTTGCGAATGAGCATCATGTCGTCTGGTTGCGTGCGGTTGCTCGACTAGGCTGAGTTATGGCGGCGTGGATCCCCTGTTTGAGTTGGCAAGCAGACAGGCGCCCGTGTCAGTGGGTCCTTGAGCAGAGAGACTGAGGTGCCCACAGACGTGCCTGTTTTTTAATCCATCTTTTGGCCGTATGTCTTGAGAGACGGAGAGAGTCTGAGAGGGTTGGAGAGGCTCTTGCTACTGTCTGTAGGAATAATTCAACCTGACAGAGCTGGAGAGGGAGGCAAGACACTAGAGAAGGAAGGAGGGAAAAAGGAAATGGGATGGACTGTGTGTGTGTGTGTGTGTGTGTGTGTGTGTGTGCATGCGTGCGCGCACATCTGGGTGTCTGGGTGTGGAGACATATAAAAAATGAAGTAAGCACTGTAAAAGTGCTGGTTATTTCCTCATTGCATTGAGTAAGTCATCCATACACTGGTCTAGCTCCACATTTAACTAATCCACCTTTCTGAAACAAAAAGCTTTAAAATTATTTTTGGCTGGACTAGAGCACAGATCTGTCTAGAATTACAAGCTCTATGTCTAACCCTGTCACCATGATCCTCTACAAACCCTAAAACTGTTAGCTTTTATTAACTTTTGCCATGTTGTCTCAGCAATAAATCTAATGGTGAAATGTGGCCTCAGACGGGATGCTCAGTTGGAGACTGGCCTTAATGAATCACTAGAGCTACTGTTACTCCAGTTAAGTTACTCCTAGGCTGCTCTTGCTGCTGGATGCATCTGGGGGACAAGGAACAAAACTAATGACATTAGAAACTCTCTCTCTCTTTCTCTCTCTCTCTCTCACTCATACACACATGCTCTCCATCTCTCTCTCCCTCTCTTTCTCTCTCTCTCTCTCTCTCTCTCACACACACACACACATACACACACATGCTCAGACACACACATGCTCTCCCTCTCTCTCTCTCTTTCTCACACACACACACACAAATACACACACACACGCTCACACACACATGCTCACCCTCTCTCTCTCTCTCTCTCACACACACACACACACACACACATACACACACACACGCTCACACACACATGCTCTCACTGTCTCTCCCTCTCTCTCTCTCTTACACATACACACACACACACATTGGGTGGGGGGGGGGGGATTTTGTAGGCCTATAAGACCAATATGTGCACGCATAAAAAGAAAGGGGAGAGGTGAACATGAGGGGAGGAGAAAAGGTGCCAAAAAGTAGGAGATGAGGGCGTGAAGAGAAGGGAGGAATAATGAAAGAAATGGGAAGAATGGAAACTAGAGAAAGAGATGAAAGGAGACATGGTGAGACTGAAAAGGAGTGTGTAAAAAGAGAAGCGAGAGAGGACATGAAAAAACAGAAAGTGTTTTGAGGATGGACAGAGAGGGAGAAAGAGAGGAGGAGAGGAATGACATCAAAGAAAAAGAACTGAGTCTGAGTCGCCACTTATTAGTATGCCTATAGACCGCTTCAACAGTCAAAAAAAAAAAACAATGCCATCATTCTTTTTCATTCACTAAACTACTTCTGTTTCATTTATATCACATCAAACAGCCATAGGAGCTAACAAGAAGGGTCCGTTTGGAATGTTCAAACAGATACCCACTGGGAACAGCTATGATGCTAATAATCAAACTCCCCTGAAAGAGTTTACATGTTCATGTGCTGTCTGCATATTCTAGAGTGATCCTTGTTAATGAAAGCCGTGAAGGATGTCCTTTGTGACAGAGTGTAGTTTAAAAATAAACATATGTCAGGCTTATGCTTTCGAATATACACGTTTGAGTCCAGCAACAGCAAGTTTTGAAGTCTGTTTGAGTCTTTCAGTATGCTCTTGCATATGGTGCCTTCCTGTCAGGGTGTCTGTAGTTGATAGCAGGCATCTCTGGTCAGAATTGTGACCATATTCTGCACAGATTTCTCCTGAGACCACCTAGGGGACTCAAAGGTATTTCCCTAAATCTAAATGCTGTTTTAAATTTAAGTGCTGTTAGACAGACAGGCCATAAACCTCTCACCTTTTCTCTAAACTGGGAAACCGAGTTTATCGATCACAGCACAGATGGGTCGTTTTATTCCAACCTGAAAAGAGATTGTGCAATCATGTGTGGTAATGAACATGATCTCTCATAAAGGAATGCACATGGATACTTGTGAGAATATGCTTTTAATTACACTAGACAAAGACATCGCTGGATCATATTATAGCCCACCACACCACTTTTTTGATGATTCTCTAACACATCCAGTCTTTCTTCAAAGGGTATATCATCAGCAGCAATACAAAGCAGATTTCTTAAAAAAATGTTCATATTTTTACAGAGAATAGAATGTATGTCTGGCAATCACACAAGAAAAGAAAAGAAAAGAAAAGAAAAGAAAAGAAAAGAAAAGAAAAGGGATGACAACCCTACACTGAAGTCTGTTCCCCAAAGGTGCATTGTAGTATATACTCCAGAGATGCGTGAACAAGCCAATGGCCTCTGAAATTACCCAGAGAGAGCAGGAACAGTAAGGGCCCTAAATTATAGCCCTTAGCCTATTTCAGACTCGCTGGGATATTCACACACAATTCTTAAAAATGTAAGAGAGCGCAATTACCTGCAGCTAACACAATGGGCTGTTTCTGAACTCAATAGCCTCTCCATTGCTCTCTCAGACACGGCGAGTTTATTAACCTACAATTTAATAGCATTTATGTGATGTAGAGGTGTACAGAATTTGACCACAGCATGTGAATGGGCTCTGGTGCACATGTAGTTTTGAATAGACTAGACAAAGCGCCAAAACCAATGCAGGGGCAACATGCAAGATTTCTCCACAGCCAGTGAACTTTCAGGTTTTTGTGGGCAACATTAGACACACATTGTTGTTGTGATGTGCCACTTGGAGGTAGGTGATCATTGACAAATGAGAAAGGGTTACAAAAACAGTTCAAGCTGAAGACTCAGAATCGACAGACTAGAATTTACTGTCATAGAGGCCACACTTTCAGGTTGTCAAAACCCCAAACCACATGCTGTACTATGCTATGGATGCATGCATGCTAGTCTCTCAGTTATCAAGCCCATATACTCATATGTAGAATTTTTCCATGTCATTTAATGTGCAGCAATATAGTGAATAGATTTTTAATGAGAATTGACCCATGTTATGAGAATAAGATATAGACTATATAATACTACAACGAAGACAAAATCTTAGTTAAATCTCTTGCTTGGAGAAGATGTAATCAGTGATATTAAACAGGTGCTATTGCTTTCATTACAAGCTTCCAGAAAGGTCTGATTATTACTAGTCTCATTTCCGCAGCCTCTCTCAACGAACTGAGATTATAATGGCAGAATCAGAAATCTCCTCTTTTTAATATGTTATTCCCTAAACATCAAGTGTTCCACAGGGTAAGTAAGACTGATCTAGTATTATGAATGGCAAATTTGTACTTGACATTCTATGCATTTTTCACAGTTTTCATTTAACTTTGATTAATATTGCACAGCTTGGTTCTGTCTAGGCCATACCGGTAGACATCTCACATAATACAGTCTGAATAATGAGAATTAGATGGAATTTATGTTCACGAGATGCTCTGCTTATTAAATTTTCCGGAGCATTTAAATTCAGACAGAGTTACGTTGCAGTCTTTGAATATTAACGCTTTATTCAAAGGTAGGCCTAATCCTTGGACAGTGGGCTGCGCTCACGCAATGAAAAAGGCTCGCATTCGCATTTTCAAAGAATAATTTCCATCCACAGCAGCAAAGTTAAACAAACTTTTGTGGATAGAACAACAAAGATTGATAAGTTCAAAAGTTACCTTAAAGGGAAAAATCGAGTTTACACGGACGAGACTTCAAAATCACTTACAAAATTTTGACAAGATGCAAAAGAAACAAATGCCTACATTAAACCTCGAGTAGCCCGCATAAGCTCCACTGAATACTGGACAACATGGATTAGTAGGATACGGATGGTGACGGATAACAACTTACCAAACAAAGACCACTTTGCTTTTGGCGAAATCTGACCCTTGGAACGTGACCCGGGGTGATCGATTTGAGGAGAGATGTCGACTTTCATTTGGTGTGTTTTTCTGTCGAATTAGAAAACGAGAAGGGCCACGCGCGGGTCCCGATGAGGCTCGCACTCTGCCAGCCCCGCGATGACTTCTTGCCAGCCTCGAGAAACGTGCCTCATCTCACTCAATCAGAACAGCGTGCAAAAACGCCTGTCATACTTGCCGTTCCGCCCGGTCCAGAATCTTCCTCATGGCAGGAATTAAAACTTAAGCTTATCCACCATAAAACCATTGCGATTTTCGTTGAAATATAGGCCAAATGATCCTCACACATTATGGGTAAAATGTCCATAATTAAGATTTAACTCCATATAATTATCACCACACCAGCAATGTAGAAAGCCAGTTGACTAAGTCATGAACACAATAGCTCGATATGAATTACGATCATTATTTAGCCATACAAATACAACAGTTACAATGCAGCCCTCCTCGATCAATGAGATACCCGATTACCGAAAGGCTGGCATGATCTGTACTTTTTTATGCAATAATGTGTAGTACTTTATGGAATTAAATTCTATTGACATTGAGCTGTGCATCGGTACACAATTAGTCCTGTGGGCTACTAATTTCCAGTATGAGACAATATATTTCGCCTATATCTATCTATCTATGTATATTTAAGAAGGAGAAATAAGTTTAATTTAATTCACTCAAAGGAGGAACAGACTAAACGTTTTCCCCATTGTGTTTGACCAGAGATATTTTGCCGACTCATGCTGATAGGGACCTACTTTAAATAATAAAATGTACAGTCGATGAATAGATTGTTTCTAAATTGATGGTCAGGCAGGTAATATTGTTAAAATTACAGCACGATCCAACTACAAAAAAATGTATTTCTGAAAAGTTAAACAAGAATCATATCCCCCCCCCTCCCCCTTAAATTAAGCATGCATGCCGTTTACACTAATAAGGCCTACAAATCCCTCGATCTCAGTTTTCTTTGCTTAGGCCTCCCTAAGAGACCACATCAACCAAAATATTATTTACAATATTTTAACTACAAAATGCTATAATATTTCAAGCTTTAATGGCCCAGTGAGTTAAATGTGTTATTCGTGTTTAAAACGTGATTAACGTTATTCGTGTTTAAAACGCTGTAATATTCCTCCTGTTGCATTTTGTTTAACAGTAATTGGGAGACGTGCCCACAATAACTCTGCGTCACCAACAACAGTTTTACTGAATTTCAATACCTTAATCAGTAGACTACTTTCATGAAATATTATGACTATAATTGGTACTGAAAGGCCATTTGCCGGCTAAAGCCATTCGAAGCACAGTTCCTGTTTTGGGAGGTGTGTTGTTTTCCTACCAAGATAATCTATCAAACAATTAGATGAAGCATCAAGTTGTAAAGTCGATAAATTATTCATATCCTAAGCATAAGTCTACATGTAGCCTAACAATCTTAATTCCAATTGAATAGATTTTAAATAATTCCTCATTGTCCTGAGAAATGCTGTATACCTCCATCGTTTATAAATTACACTGAACAAAACATTAATTTAAAGTAGACTTTTGAAGACTGTCTGGAACAGCATTTAAACATTTACCCACTGGTGATTATGTTGCACGTGCAGGTAAATATCCTGCCAATACCTGGGATATAATGGTACATTCTGCAGCTAGGTGGCGCTGCAGACTTCTATATTTTTCTGAAGTGCTCAGCTCATTCCCACAAAAGAAGGTTGTTTTAAGGAAATTCCTCGAATTTTAAGGCGAAATTTATTGTTATTGGCTTTCCGCGTTGTTGTGATGATATTCATCTTCTGAACCAAGTTAAAGGAAAAGAAAGGGGAACCCACTGAACGTTGAACTCTCTCTCTCTCACTCTCTCTCTCTCTCCCTCTCTCATACACACACACACACACACTGTACCTGTCTTTCATGTTTTGCAAGGCCTGTGTTCATGTGAATGTAACGGCCATTGACAACGTCTTTGGTAGATATTTTCTAGTTTAACGAGATGAACAGTTTTGTCATCAGTCAAGACACCTTCGTGTCTTAGTAATAATTCGTGTCTTAGTAATAATTTAAGCATGAGGATAGCAGGTCCCATTCGTACAATTGGCAAAGTAAACATGATCTCTCGTCGCTACAAGTACTCCCTATCTCATCCAGCCGCTCTGTCTTTTTAAACTACTCTTCAGTCCTCGTAAAAACCTCACATCAAAGGCTTACTTCTTGTACCGGCAGACATGCACTAATGTAAGCCGCACATAAATTAAATAGCCTTTGCGTCCCCTCGCACATGCAAAGGGCAGAAAATGTTTGTCGGTGTCAGTGCTAGCCATATATTCAGAAGGTGTGAACACGACCAATTGGGCGCGCAAACAGTCTGTAGCCTACCGGGCTTACCCTACTGTAATTCAAAAAAGGTCGGTATTTATGACCTCGTCAATCAATTGGGGGAAAGATCCGGACACGTGTCGCTTGTCGGAAAGCATACGTCTAAGTCAATCCCCGGTGATAATTACGGGATATCAAAAAGAGAAACGCAGAACAGCCAGTAATGCCTGATGAATTGTCATACCAGATTTCTTTCAGCCTGACCATTTTGAAATATTTATGATCTTGTAATAAACCCGAGGGGTAAAATATGTTTTAGATCATTGCCTTGTTGCGCCTTGGCTGTGTGTCCAGTGGTAAAGACAGGGAAAGTCTTTTTCAAGGACTGGAATACTTACGAGCTCACATTAAAATAGCAATTTGTCCCGCAAACAGGTCGTTTATTTTGTGTCTTGTGTCTTGTGTCTAAACAAGTAGACTAACCAACTGGCCTCAATGGGTTTAGAAATATTTTCGGTTCGCAATACCAGCAGATGGCGCGCCGATCAATGTAGCCTACTTTAACCCTGTTGTAAACAACAGCAGAAAGTCCTGAAAGCCTTCAAGTTAGAAATAGTTTTACTATAGCCTACATACGCTACTAACATACCAGTTACTTATTTTTCAGAATCTATAAACAAGCCTATTTCAGCAGAAATAAGTTAGTCGCTCTGAGACTAGCCTCCATCAAAGGTAGCCTATCAGCATTTAGGCTACATAACTGGGCTATTCTACAGATATTTTTACTCTGTGGCCTGTATTATATTATTATTATTATTATTACTGTATTATTATTATTATTATTATTATTATGAGCAGTAGTAGGCTAGAGTTTAATTTAATAACGCCATTAAGTTATGGCCATGGAACTTCCATGGACTTCAGTTTCTGAATGATTGGAAGACAATTTTAATTTTAATTCATCATCCCTAGGCCACAAAAGATTACAGAGAGCAAAGGTAACCTACTTCAATCGTTACAACAGCATAATAATA
>JAIFZK010000016.1:4272500-4305000 GCA_027481765.1 Tenualosa thibaudeaui
ATAAAATTACAGAAGGGAACATTTTAGTAATGGATTATTTCTTATATTGTTATATTTATTCTATGTTTTAATCATAAATCCATATGCATTAAAATACCTAGTAAACCTGGTCATATCTCATTATGAGTGGACAGCATTTCCACAAGTCTTACCAAGTTAAAAAATAAATAAATCGCAAAGCATGATTAATTAACTATACCAACACTAGTAGAGATATATAGATGTATTGCATTGAAGAACATTTTGTTACAACTTACCCCGCTCAGTCAATCTTTCTCACAGCTCAGATCACATCACTTAGGAGTTGGTTACATGTCTCAAAATGGTATGATATTATAGCCAACAAGACAGGTATTACAAGTTTGGATGTGGTGACTTGCACCCACATCTCAGTAATCTAACACAAGCATGAGCAATGCATTTTTTGATGCTGCTTGAAACAAGTTTTGTTACAGATCTCTGTATAAAAATTTGTTGGATAATGTCTTATAGTAATGTGGTCAATTGCCCAATAGCAAGCCCTGATTAATGCTTGCAACTAGTTAAAAGTGTGTGTTACATTTAATACCATGTTACTTTGTGGCCCACGCTCCCCTTCCACACACATCGTTTGCTGCTTAAGCCAAATTGTGCCTTTCTGAGTTGAGTCTGGTCTGAAATGCTATGTTGCAATGTGGACATAACAATTTCATTACCACCATACATGTACACAAAAAAACAAAGGCATTTCTGACCTTTGTATGACCCTTTGTGACCCACCTATGACCCTGACAGTAATGCTGTGGGAGTCCAGGCTGAACCAGCAGTGTTACCTCTAGTGGACACATAAACCTTCTCTCTCTCTCTCTCTCTCTCTCTCTCTCTCACACACACACACACACACACACACACACACACACACACACACACACACACACACACACAGACTAAATATGCTTTGCCAATACATCCAGTCATACCTGCAGAATGTCCTTGGGGCCCTGATAGACACAGTAGAAACCCAGGGACAGTGTCTGGCTGGCTGTGTCAGAAACTGTTGCCAGTGTTTGATGGCGTGCTGGGTGAAGTGGAATTCCAGTGGAACCTTTACATGCCTGAGCAGACCACAGGGGCACACATGGACGCAATGAACAAAAGATCCATCATACACACACATACACACACACACACACACACTTTCTTTCTCAAGACACTGCTCACACACACAAGGCCAAGGTTAAAATAGCATCAGTCTCAGTGCAAATCTAAACACAACATTCATAGGATGTGGCCGACACACAGAATGTAGTTTATATCCAAGAGAATATGAACCACTCACACATTCACTCAAAGCAAACACATGCTGTTTGTCTGATTGCCACGTGTGACTGACTAAAATGATCTACGGTTCAGTAATCTGTAGGATCAACTTGATTTCTCAGTTCTGCAGCTTCTTATAGGTATATAGGTTCTCTCTCTCTCTCTCTCTCTCTCTCTCTCTCTGTCTCTCTCTCTCTCTCACACACACACTCTTTTATTTGTTTCTGTCTTACACTTCTCATATACTCTTCATCTCTCACACATATACTCACACGCATGTGCACACACACACTCACATGCATACAGACACAATCTCACACTCCCTTATCACACCAAAAACAAGATCTCTGTACCCTACACTACTGCCTGGATACCACAGTCGTGTGTGTGTGTGTGTGTGTGTGTGTGGTGTGTTCGAGTAATGTCTATGTGTGTACATGCAGTGTGTGCAGTGAGACTGATGAGTACTGATGATTCTGGCCGGGTCACTTCACTACTGTTTACACAACGCACATGTGCTAGAGGAAATAGGAAGTCAGACGCAGTAAAACTAGGTGCTGTGATCCACGGTGACCATAATGATGGACCCTTGCCTTGATGGACTGATAGTGTGCCTGCATGTTACTTGTGCAACTTCCATCCATCATTCATTGCATTGGAATATAATATTAAAAAAAGAAAATAGAATATAAGAGAATATAAGAGAAATCTTGCAAGGAAAGGGTTCAGTGTGGAATCATAAGATTCTTTGTGGAACCATTATAAAAATGTAAAGATTCTCCATGAAAAGCATTTCCAATGTAAAACATTCATATCTTTTATCGTTTTTAGTATCAGTTTCAGTAAATATGACTGAGAATTGTATGATTGTCCATGGAAAACAGGGACAAATGCTACATAATGTCCTACCGAACACCAAAACAAATGGCAGTTGCTTTGACAGTTGCCTCCTTTTGATGAGCTTCTCAAATATCTCAGCCCAACCCAGCCTACCCTGTAAGATGGGTGTGATATTAGCTTTGTCTAAACACTGATGAATCACCGCAAGCTTTCAGTGTGATTTCATTTCCAGGAGCGAAGCGCTGCCAGACTCAAGAGATGGATGACGTTGTTCTAAAAGTTAACTTGCATCGTGCCACGGGGAAAGTCATTTCTTAAAGATCCATAAAGCATTTATTAAAAATCTTGTGTAATGTAGTCATGGGTGATGAGGCCAACATGTTTTGCTTTGTTGCGTGGGTGTGAAGTGCAGCTCTGCAGCTCAGCAGCTCTGCACAAGACTCCCCAGTTTGTCCTCTCGGGCTGGATGAAGACCTCCTCACAAGGATGGTATGGGGCTGCAGAGCATGGAAACACTCGTCACAAATCAAGGCCAAATGAAAACAAAATGGAGGACAGTATGGGTATTAGGAAATTATTTTAACCTATTGCTCCTACAGTTCCCAGAAGCATATTGAAATGGATAGGCTCTTTCATCAGACTCCTCACCGTCAGCCCCCATACACAAACACACACACACACGTACCCGCACGCGCACATGCCCACACACACACACGTATGCACACACACACATACACCCAAACACACTCACACACACACAAACACACACACATTCACAAGGCAAAAGCACACCCATGCACGTGCGCACACCCATGCTCATCAGATTCAAATCCATCTAATTAATTGAATAGTTTGTCATGCCACAACAATTTGGGTGTTTCCTTTGGGGTAATGAGCTGGTTAGAAAAACTCCTAAGGTTCAATGTCAGTCAGTCAGTATGTGTGTGTGTGTTTGTGTGTGTGTGTGTATGTGTCTGTGTGCTTGTTATTGTGAAGGTTGTTTCCAACCAAACTGCTTCTGAATCTTCTGAAGTCTTCTTCTTCCTCTTGCTCTGAGAGGGGTGTGTGTAAGTGCATGTAACTCTAAGTGTTGCCAGTGTGAGTGTGTGATAGTGTGTTTGTGTGATGTGTGTGGAGCTGGCACAACTGGGTGCAGCTGAGAGTGGGGAGTGCGCAGCGGGGGTCACAGAGAGGCCATTCTCCTCTCTCTTTCTCTCTCTCTCTCTCTCGTTCTCCAACTGTCTCTGCACAGTGCTGGCCTCATGATGAATGAGGGGTGTGCCACTCAAGGTGTTACACACTACCGGCTGCTAATACTCGCATCAGATCCCTTCACACCCTCTCACACAGGTTAAGGCTATACACACACACACACACACAAAAGCATCCGTGTAGGCATGCACACATGCATTCAAATACCCCAAAAATGGTAAACATATCAACACAAAGCACACAGAATGACAGGCTGTGCAGGCATGCTCTCTCTCTCTCTCTCTCTCTCTCTCTCTCTCTCTCTCTCTCTCTCATATGAGCAATACAGTTTACATCTGTTAGCACAGTGAAGGAGATGGCAGACACCTGTTTCCTTCTTTTTCTGTCTTTATGTTCTAGTGAAATACATGTGTGTGTGTGTGTGTGTGTTTGTGTACTATAAGATGTGTGTGTGAGTCTATGAGAGAGAGAGAGAGAGAGAGAGAGAGAGAGAGTGCTAGCCATACCCCTGGTAGTGTTAAGAATGCTGTCCATATGGGATGAGGAGAAGCAGCCAAAAGGATTCGTCTCCCTCCTTCCTTTTGCGTTCTTTTTTTTTTTTTGCTTCATCCTTCTACTATTTTCTTTTTTGCTCCATCTCTCCTTTCTTTTCTTTTTGATTTATGTCCTCTGCCTCATTCAGCCCTGCTTATGAACCCGGCTCAGGTCCAAAGCCCTGTGTGTGTGTGTGTGTGTGTGTGTGTGTGTGCACGTGCATTGGTGTTTTTTTCAGTGGTGTGTGTGTGTGTGTGTATTTGTGCGTATCTGTATGTGTGTGCATATCTGTATGTGTGTGTGAGTCTGTGTGCATGCGTGTGTGTGTGTGTGTGTGTGTGTCACACACACAGTATACCACACCACATACACATACATGCATCTATCTCTCTCTCTCTTTCTCTCTTTCTCTCTCTCTCTCTCTCTCTCTCTCTCTCACACACACACACACACACACACACACACACACACACACACACACACAGACACACACACACACACATGCATGTGGGTAACAGATGATATTGTAGCAGTCTGACTATCAGGAAGGAAAGGATGCATAATTCACCTAAGCAGAACATATTCAGTGCTGCTGCTGTGGTATGACTGTAAAAACACACACACACACACACACACACACACACACACATACACACACACACACACACACATACACAGGTTCATCATATTTACACACACTTTAAATAATGTGGTTATAAAACACATTACAGTGCATTTTGTTCCAGTATAAAACTTTATAGCACGTTGTTTAACAGCTGGAAGTGTAGAGTTGCATTGAAACGGCATGAGAGGTCCAGTGTGGGAAACATCATGATGGCATGACAGTGTGGTTTGGAATCTTCGCAGGACAGCACCTTGCAGACACACACTAGCAGAGTGATGACCTGTCTGTAAGCTGGTATTTGATTGGCTGACGTGATGTAGGAGCTCATATTAGAGCTGAAGCCCTTCAGCTTAAGAACCATTGATCCTGTTATCAGTGTCACACATGTGGACTGCTGATAGGGCTCAGGACTCTCTCTCTCTCTCACTCTCTGTCTGTCTCTCTCTCTCTTTCTGCATTTGACAGAAAAATGGTGACTGAATTGGGTCGACAAAGAGACAGTGTGACACACACACACACACAAGCACACATGCAGACACACACAAGCATGTTTGACTGGCATTTATGCCCAGTTTCCCAGGGAAACTGATATGCATGACACATATTCAGGGGCAGCGCTATAAATTCTCGGCCCTATCACAGAAAATAATTTTGGGCCCCCCAAAAATTGATATTGATATTAAAATTTCCTCAGGTGCCTCCTGTCAGTGTCATGCCCCTAGAATCACCCAAAGTAACTGTCATGCCGCACACAGTGAACACATATTCACAAGAGAAAATAACTCATCAGGAATAAACCAATAGTTCATTCATGGAAATTCAATACTGTCTCTCAGAAACATGTTGTCATTGAATTAAGACAAATTAATCTGTGTGAGAATGCTCCTAGCTCATATTTTGCAAAGATCAGGCCAAAATTAAAATTTTGATTATGTGTTTATCCTACCTTTCTTTCTCATGCTATGTTCCAGCCAACACAACTGGTGCAGACAAACCTACTCATACATACAGCTCACCGCACAAACCTTTTTGCTGGTACAAACATTTGATGGATTTAAATTTCATTGATTTGTTTAATATATATCTTTGTTTCTAAATTTCCCAGATATATGGTTCTTTCTTATCTGATATGAATAGAGTAATTAATTCTGTGACAGGTGTCCACAAAGACACACAGAAACCCTGTGTGATGCGTGTTGGTCCTTGAACACAAAAGACATGTTTATACAAGAGCCAAAAAACAATGCCCCTTTATCTGATATACTGAGTGTAAATACATATTCAAGGGAACTGGTCTGGTGGCCTCTGTCTGGAAGCCGATGGAATTTCTGAGACAGACAGATGGACAGACAGGCAGACATCATAACTTTCATGATGGTATCTAGAGCAAAGGCCATAAAATGGAAATACGAATGAAGAGAATCTACGGTTGTCATTAGACCATTAAGGCAACAAATGCTTGAGTGCAATCATGGCCTGTGCTAAATAAATGTTGATCCATAACCATGAAAACAGTCGCTGTGCCTTTCATTATTTCTTTGTAATGTAGTTTACAAATGCACAGCAGTCAAATAACGCGCAAATATAGTTATTCATTATCAACATCTTTCTCTCATATTCACTTCATTCTGGCCTGCTGGCAATGCAGCACTTCCAAATATTTATAGTCACAATATTTCTAGCTTTTTATAAGGAATGATCGTGTGAGCGCTAGCACAACAAACGAATACGAGAAATCAGGAGCAGGGTTAAAAGACTCCATTTATCATAACCACATGAAAGAGTGTGTCTTTTTATGTTAAATCCAGAAATGATTAATTAGAATATTAAAGCTTGTTCTGTGTGCATTAACAAAACAAAAACAACAAAAAAAGGTTCTGAGTTGCCTTGTGAAGACATGTATTTGTAAATGGTGGGAAAAAATTAAGCTAACATTTTGGGTGTGAAGACATGAACTCTCTTTGAAGAGTTTGCTAGTGTTGGCAGTTCACTGTTTTATGTTTAATGAATAATGAGGCAAATGGGTGAACAAATGGCATGGAAAATTTATCTTCCAATGTGTGTAATGTGGGGAAACTTTTACTAGGTGAACACATTTCTCAGCATTGATATTCTAAAAATGTATAGGTAACTTTACAAGACAAATAATTTCAAAACAAATTTTCACACAGGACTAAAGAAACATACTTTTACTGGGTGTTTATAGAACAGAACTGTGTGCACTACATGAGGAGTAGCCAATTATTGTTGTCTTGTCTTAATTTTTTAACATGAATTAAGTTTCATACTTTGTGAATATATTAAATCATGAAAAAAAAATTGTGTGTGTGTGTGTGTGTGTTTTACACCTCTAAAAGTAAACACATTAGACACATTTTTAATATCTATATGCTTGAATACACACTCTCATAGCAGGCTATAAATGGTAAAGTGTAAATATGACCAGACCACTTCATCTACCTTCTAATATTTATGTTCTGTACTCTTGTTTTTTTTTTTTTGTTTTCGTTTTTTTTGTAGATACACCCAGGTACTTTGTATTTCCTCCACAGTAGACATTAGCTGCTCAATAGGGTACACAAATTCAGGAACTGAGCCCATACAGTATGTCTGACTTACTGAGGTAGAGGACAGTCCCTGGATATTGAATCCTTCAAAAGCTCTGTGTTTGTGTGTGTGTGCCTGCGCACACTCTTTAATTGTCTAAATTATTATCTATACCAAGTGTAATGCTATATGAATGAATGTGACTCAGGGTTGTGTGATCAAAATCTTACATGACAGTTTTTGCCGGTGCAACACAGCATAAACACATACACATACACATACACATACACATACACATACACATACACATACACATACACACACACACATACACATAAACACACACACATGCAAACTTGTGTGTGTGTGTCTGCACATGCATACTTGCGTTTATAACTCCTTGAATAGCCTAGCGGCTGAAAAATGATGTTAACCCCCAACCCTCCCTCCCTTTATCCCTACTCCCTGATGCTCGCCCTGTGATACTGTGACCAGAACTTCACCCTAGCCCCCTCCTCTCTCTTTCCTCTCTCATGCTCTCTCCTTCCCTCACTCTCTCAGTCTCACTGCTGTACCCCCTCTTTCCTGCTATCTCTTCCCCTTACCTCCCCCTTGCTCTATCACTCTCTTCTACCTCTTTCTCTCTCTCTCTTTCTCCCTCTCTCTCGCTCTCTCTCTAAAGCACATGTGTAGGAGCTGTGTTTGAGTAAGTAGGGCATCAGAAGGGCATGACTAGGTCAGATCAAGGACCATTGCTCTCCTTTCTATCACCCTGTACCTCTCTACGTCTGTCTTCCCCTGACTCACACACACACACACACACACAGAGAGAGAGAGAGAGAGAGAGAGAAAGAGAAAGGAAACAGAGGGTTATGAGGACGATCTGAACGAAGGGCAGAGAGCCTTGCACCTGAAAAGAAACTTCTCCAATAAGGCATACAGAGGGAGTTGGTTGGGGTAGGTTACTGATGAATTGGGATGTTTCTGTGGGGATAATCGGGGAGGAATTCTCAGAGAGGTATTCCCGTGCATTGCTCCGAGTTGTCACTGTTGACGGTTGCTTTTGCTGTTAGCTTTAGTGTCTTCCTGCTCCCAGTAGACACAATTTAACAGAGGATGCAACCCATACTAACTGAGAGAATGCTCATGTGTGCATTAGAGGCTCTGCATATGGAACAGTTTGTCTGTTTGTTTGGGTGTCTTATGGGTCTGTGTGACATACAACCTCTGGATGTGTATGTGTGTGTGCTTTTCTGTAGTCTTTGTGTCTCTGTGTGTGTGTGTGTGTGTGTGTGTGTGTGTGTGTGTGTGTGTCAAATGGGGGGTTCAGGGGCCACTTCCTGCTGTTTATGAGTAGACAGGAAGTGCATTTTTCAGCAGGTTGACAGGCCAGAGCCCTCCTCCCCATTGTCAGCTCACACACACACACACACACACACACACACACACAAACACACACTTCCCCTTCTACCTGACACACCCCGCATCCTGACTTACATGGGAATTATATACATGTAGACACATGCTAAACTGTATACACTTCAATGAGATTGTTATGTGTTGGCATGCAGATTGACCCTTATGTGACAAGCATGAAAACATGATTGTGAATCATCTGTTTACACCTCTAAAACTAAACACACATTTATTATATCTATATGCTTGAATACACACTCTCATAGCAGGCTATAAACGGTAAAGTGTAAACATCATCAGAGCACTTCATCTACCTCCTAAACATTATTATTATTATTATTTTATTTCTTTTTTTTTCCATTTTTGTAGATACACCCAGGTACTTTGTATTTCCTCCACAGTAGACATTAGCTGCTCAGTAGGGTACACAAACTCAGGAACTGAGCCCATACAGTATGTCTGACTGAGGTAGAGGACAGTCCCTGGATATTGAATCCTTCAAAAGCTCTGGATATTGCTCTGGTTTTAAGAGTAATTCTGGAATACTGATTTCCAGTATTCCAGTGATACGTTTACACAGATCTGGGTATTTATGAATAAGGGAATATTCTCCTCCACCATATTAGAAAAGAATTCCATTTACACAATGCTCAAAAACAGCTGGGGAAGGCTATCAAACATGTCAACAAATAAAAGGCCAACCAGAGATCTGAAAACTGAGGAGGGACTGTTACATCACAATGCCAAAACTCTGTTTTCTGTAACTGGACAGTAGGAGACTGGATACAGGACTGATAAATCCAAGGTCTTGGGTCTGATTCTGAAGTACAATTCTGTCAGGGGAATCTGGTGCACATTAACATGATGCTACCATGCTACTATGCTATCAGCACAGACTGATCCAACGACAGTGCTGGTTTCAGTAGCCTTGATGCATAAATATCTCTGATAAATGACATACATGATTTGACACATATTTAAAATTTAATGGTTGTGCACATGGGTTGGTCTACATAGGTGAAATGTATATGCAAACATGTTTACATACAAACACTCACACACACACATGCGCTCACAGAGCTGATGATGAGAGAGTCAGAGTGATTGTCTCCCATCTTTCATGATAATGCACAATGCGCCAGTCAGACTCTTCAGAATCTCAGAATCTCACAGACAAAATTATGAAAAACCCTTTCGGGCTACACAGAAAACCTCTGTGGAAGCGTTCACATTTTTCTGAACCATTCATTGTCTGCAACTTCACAACACACAGTAACTATTTTCCCCTAAAAAGGACACAGGTTTGCATTCACACTGAGCTGGACATGTTTCTTTGTGTAAATCTCTGTCTTTGTGAGTTTGCGTGCTCTTTTCTGGCATCCTATCACATTCGCTCACTCAGTTCCAGCAGGAACCAGGAAAGACCTCTTTGATGGTTAGGAACTCTTTGTAGTCTGTGTATGTGTGGCATAGTGACCACAGGGCACTGTGTGTAGGTCCACATAGAGGTATAGATGGATGCCTTCCCAGCGTTACAGCTGGATGTTCCTCCTGCTAATGTTTGTGCTTTTTTATGGTGTGATGGCCTCATCCTCGTCCTTGTGTGTCATTTTTGGAACGCTGAGCAAAACTGTTTACCCGTTTCAACCATCAGAGGAAATACTGAGGTTATATTGCGTGTGGTGGGGTGACTAACATACGTGACAGATGTGTGTGTGTGTGTGTGTGTGTGCATGCATGTGCTCACATGCGTGTGAGTGTGTGTAATTATGTTTGCCTGAAATTACTATAATTTAATAATGGGCTTCTCTCTCTTCATTGTGTGTGTGTGTGTGTGTGTGTGGGTGTGTGTGACAAAGAGAGAGAGAGAGAGAGAGGGAGAACAGCCCTCTCCCTTGCCCTGGTTATTAGATAAGCGGTGAACAGAAGTGCTGCCTCTACAGATAAATCACTTATAATTAAGAAAAATCCCATTGATTCTGTTCTCCTGCACACACACACTGTGGTGTATATATATATATATACCACATATATATATCTTCCCACAGGATATATATATATATATATATATATACCACATATATATATATATCTTCCCACAGGAAGATTCAGATGTAAAAAAAAAATAGACAGACCTAAAAAGGAAGGGAGAGAAAAAGGAAAAGGAGGTAAGGCTGGACTCCTGTTCATGCCTCTTCTTCTTCTTCTTCTTCTTCTTCTTCACGCGGCTTCTACCCTGAAGCCCCAGCCTAGCGATAGCAATGGCAGGTTGTCACAGCGACACGGGCCTCCATTTATTTCCTTAACAAAGCAGCAGGGGCACCTGGGCTGCACATCGAAACTTCATCCATCTCCAGCGCAGCGGCAGCCGCGGGAGAAAAATCAAATCCTCGTTTGCCCAGGAAGAGGAGGGGAGAGAGGAGAGGAGAGGAGGGAGGAGGGGAGAGGGGGAGGACGAGAGAGGGGAAGAGGGGGGGAGGGGTACCTGGGTGAGGCTGACCTCTCCATGAACCTGCAGCCGCGCGCTGCTTCTTCATCCATCTGGCCAGCAGACTGCCAGCAACCTGATTGGAAACCGCTGGGCAGATATTTTTTACCTCGCAGATGGAGGCTGTGGCGTGTGTGTGTGTGTGTGTGTGTGTGTGTGTGTGTGTGTGTGAGAGAGAGAGAGAGAGAGAGACTGAGAGTGAGTGAGAGAGAGAGAGCATAACTGATTTTGTGTCCATGTATGTGAGAGTGGGCATAACTGCGTGCATGCTTGTGTGTATGTTTTTGTGAGTGTGTGTGTGTGTGTGTGCACATAAGTGAGCATATCTATCTGTGTTGCACTGCTCTGTGAGAGTTTCAGACCAGTTTGCATGAGCCAGTGTGTTGAGAACATGTGTGAGAAATTCTAAGTGTGTTTGTGTACAACATTCTTTGTCTGTCTACACTTTTCCCCCTTCCCTTTCCTTCTCCATGTTGCACTCACTCTCAGTTTACAAGGTTAACACACTTTAAACAATAACATGAAGCAAAAACACATAATTTACTGCACTGATTGTTGTGGTGAACTAAACCATCCTTTAAGCATACAGTGACTAAGTGAGTAAGTATAGTACTGTTGTTTCCTTATTCTACCATCTATCTATCCATCTATCTATCTATCTATCTATCTATCTATCTATCTATCTATCTATCTATCTATCTATCTATCTATCTATCTATCTATCTATCTATCTATCTATCTATCTATCTATCTATCTATCTATCTATCTATCTATCTATCTATCTATCTAAACTGGTGTGTGTGTGTGTCTATGTATAATAGTGCATGTATGCTCTCTCTCTCTCTATTCATCAGTAGCACCCTGATCCTGACCAGAGCTAGTCCACTGCCAACTGAGTTTGGTTCCACTTGCTTCATTAGATTTGCGGGCGGAAACTCACATGCTCGCATTCAGTTGCTGTTGCACAAGCACCTGCTTAAATCATTCAGGAAACAGAAATATGACATGAAAAATAAAAAGGTAGGAATTATGCAAGTATGCAAATTGATACATTAACAAACAAGTATTAACCAAAAGAAAAAAAGAAACTAATAAGCACAAGAGAAGGGGGAACACAGAATGTGTTTTCTTAACATTTTCACAAGCACTGTGGTGCTGTATAATTCAGGGATAAAATATAGGCTTTTGTAGGGACTTTTTTTGCCACTATTTTTGCATCTATTGTAACTATTGAATAGTCACCTTGTCTTTCTCCTTCTCTCACTTCCTCCCCTTCTACAACTCCTCCCATCCTCTAACCCCCCCCCCCCCCTCCCTCGCCTTGATATCTACCCAAATATTGCCTGCACTGTAATCTAGGCCAAATGCTTATCTGTGCCTTATTCATAGTCCTCACATGACCACTGATTGCTTGGTGAAGTTCTTATCAGAAAGTGTAACCTGTGACAGCATGCAAATACAACTGGCCAAATACTGCAAATTGTAAACATCAATGTGTACAGTTCTGGTAGAAGGGATTTAACTTTGTGAATTGCTGTTAGTAAGAAAAAAATGCAAATCTGGGAATTTTCCATTCACACAGAGACTGTGTAATCTCTCCTGCGGTTATTATGAGTTTGAACCTGTGAAAAAAATAGTGTGTGTGTGTGTGCGCGCGTGTGCGTAAAAACATCTGTAGTTTTTCTAGGATTAGTTCATGGGTGGCCTCTTATACATGATTTATCTGAACGTCAGGTGGACTTTCCAGCCTTCTAGAACAGTTTACACCTTTTTATTTACATTTATGAGAAGACACTGTTACAGTTTAAGTGACTGTACTGTTTTCATCACCTTTTGTAACAATAAAGGAAAGAGAATAGAAATATGAGAAAGTGTGTGTGTGCACAATGCACAATACACACAGTTAAGCATGTGATAAGATGTGTATGAATTTGTGTATGTAAATGTGTACTACATGGTTCTGGAGACAGGGACCAGGACAAAAAGAAAAAGAGGAAGTATATATGCGTGTGCACGCGTGTGTGTGTGTGTGTGTGTGTGTGAGAGAGAGAGAGAGAGAGAGAGAGAGAGAGAGAGAGATGCAGAGCAAAGGAGACAGAGAAAGGGAAAGGGAAAAATGTGTGTGTGTGTGTGTGTGTGTGTGTGTGTGTGTGTGTGTGTGTGTGTGTGTGTGTTAGTATGAATATTTGCGACTCTGTCTGTGGATTCTTCTAGTCTGAAACCACCAGCTGGAGGCACAGTGAGCGTGAGAGGAAGAACAAGGAGGATGAAAGATAAATAGAGAGTGCTGAAAAAGGAGATGGAGGATGTGAGGCCAATGATATAGGCTCTGTGTGTGTATGTGTTTTGTGTGTGTGTGTCTGTGTGTGTGTGTGTGTATGTGTTTTGTGTTTGTGTTTCTAAGTACATACAGTATGCAGTACTTCTGTCTGTGTATGTGTCCATGTATAGATAAATAGTGTGTGGGTGTATGTGTGTGTGCTTCTAAGTACATACCATGTGTGTATTTCCATCTGTGTATGTGTCCATGTATAGATACATAGTGCATGTGTGTGTGTGTGTGATGAAGAGAAACGACTAAAGGAGGTGTCAGTAACAGCAGCAGCCCCTCTGCCTGCGGGGAACACACTGAACTTTTGAACTCTGCACACGGTGGAGGGCATGTGAGAAAGAACACCCCACTCCCCTCCATCTCTCTCTCTCTCCCTCCTTCTTGCTTGCCTCCCTCCATCTCTCTCACTCCTTCCATCTCTCTCTCTCCCTCCATTGCTCTCTGTGCATCTCTCATTTTCTCACTGCTGTTTCTTATCACTATCTCACGCTTTGCTCTTTCGTTTTCAATGATTCTCTTGCCTTTATACTCTCTCTCTCTTTCTCTCCCTCTCACTCTTATCACACTTTCTATATCCTCTTTTCTTTCTTTCTCTCTCTGTCTCTCTTTCTGTGCATCTTTGGCTTTGCCTTTGCCATTCTTTCTCTTCCTCTGTCTCTATCCATCTCTCTGTTTTCTATCTACCATCATTCTCACACACTCATACACACACTCCCTTCTTTTTTAACTAAAGGGCTCTTTCTCAATTCATTAGTGCAGGGTTTAGAGGGGAGGAAAGAGGGGGGGGGTGCACAGAAGGGAGGGTGTCATCAAAAACGCACAAGTCATTTAGCACGCTCTGTGCTCCCTGCAAATGGATCCTACCTTCAGATGCTTATTGGATCTACGCACGAATGCACCCATACGAATATTAATCTAACACTCACACTCTCTCCCTCTCTCTCTCTCTCTCTCTTCTTGCCAACTCATTCTCTTTCTTTTCTCATGTTGAAGCTTCAGCAGTCAGGCAGAAATGATAAAACAAATATGCAAAGAATGAAACTACATAATACAAATGAACATGTCATAAGAATCAGAGGAGTAGGACAGACAAAGAGAGGGAGAGAAAGAGAGAGGGGAGTACACAGAGAGAGAGAGAGAGAGAGAGATAGACAGCATGAACATCAAAAAACAAGAGGGCATCATCCTTGAACAATGTTTCAGCATCCAAACAACCAAGTTTTCAATGTCATTATAAATGTACATTCTGCTATTTGTTCTAGCCCATATTTTACAGAAATTCTGCCAGTCAAAAATATAAATAATATGTAATAACCAGTAAACTCAAGGGCAAAATGCATCCCATTCTTTCAGGCATGTCACCCTTTCTATCTGAAACACAGACAGCATAATATGCTGTATATTATAACCGTATTTAACATCTGTGCCGTGCAGTCCAATAATGCATTTCACCACATATCCAACACCACAGTGTTCTGTAATAGGTCATAGCTTGAGTAACAATTAAAATCACTGAAATGTGCTTAGCCACGCGTCTGCTTAATTTAACAGATGGCAGACCTCCGTTTTCCAGACACTGGCTGAGTTTTTGATTCTCCTCTGCTGTGGAGGAAATGTGATGGTGTCCCATTCCTTCAAACTTAATTTTTTTTTTCCCCACTGATAGACTCCGACACTGAACAGCTGGACAGTCTAACGGTCTGTAAATGAGTAAGTTCTGCTCATCTTGTGATTATTTAGGTGGAGCAGTGGAGCCAGAGGACTGATTCTGATTTCAGTGTTCAATTTTCGCCCTGAGAGCTGAATTTAACAGCATGCTGATGGACTGACAGAGGCCTTGTTTTAATCTCTCTCTGCTCCTCGTTATCGATGAATTGTTCGTCCCTCACTCAACGAGCTCGTTAATTTCTCATGTTGGAGGAAATTTGGTGATTGCAATTTGGAAGGGTATTAAGGGGTGGCTTTGGGATGCCTGCTATTTCGGGGGTCCTCTTTTTTTGTTCTTGAAATTAGAGGCATCATTTAGGCAGGAAGAGTAAGTTTGTGTTATCATTCAGTGTCCTGGAAAGCATTGAAAGATAAAAGATCTACGTATTTACCATCAGTCTCAAAATGGTGTACCCAAGTATATGAATATAACATTTTCTGCACACACACACACACAGACACACAGACACAGACACACACACACACACAAATTCTCCTACCCCTCACTTACCCTGACTAAAAACTTAGTGAACTGTGATCCAAGAGCCAATGTGCCTCTATCTATGTATGTGTGTGTGTGTTTGTGTGTGCATTTTTTCCTGTCCACTTCAGTACGGAATACTATGATGTCAGTTGTTTTGTTTCTAGCGTTCCATATGAAGCCACACGCGTGTGTCGGTCACATTAATGATGAGATCCATTTGGCACATGCACTGAATACCCAGTATCTACTGGGCTCAAAACAGGCAAGACCCAGCAGAATGAATCCACACAATACACCAGTATTGATTTTGAAATTAATTTAGTACCGAATAAACACTGCAATGACTTAGGATCGCCCTTTAGATTGAATCAGTTTGATAATGTATAGAGAATATCCAACAATTTATACTAAAATCATTTCATTACTATGACAGGATTTCTGCATACGATTACAGATGGTTCCCATTCTTCTGTCAAATCTACATTCATGCGCCCATTCAACAGACAGAATTGCAGCCTACTTAGGGTTATAGCTGAATTATGATGTCTCCCCTTGGCACTCTGAGCACTTTAACTATAAGTATGAATCATGCATAAGGTCATGTGACTTCTTTTTCCATTTGTCAAAACCAAGAGATATGTCAGTCAGTTTTGTAAGAACAACAGAATATTTTTGTCATTTAATCTTCTTTGTTTTGTTTATTTCAACTTTATCATTGCCTAGCATTGTAAACATTTGACATAAACCTAAAGGCTTTGAGGCCTATAAACCTGTTGCTCCCATTCATTCTGTACTTATGCACTGCATCATTTCACTCTAATGTCATCTTTCCAGTAACACAGCTCCAAACGATACCCACTGGCATCCTCCAAGAGTTATTTAAGCTTAAGCTAACTGGCTTCTTTCTCCCGCTAATGGTTAAGCCAGTTTCAAAGACTTCTGTTACAAATGTGTGTCCTGGACAACGGCCAAAGGAAAGAAAACAAATGAAAAAGCCAAATACGAGGGACTTCTTGCCTCGAAAGCAATTACACAACGGAGAAGTCTGGACCAGGAGTAATTTTGGCCAGAGACGCAGTCGTGACGAGTTCCTACACTCACTCCCCGCACTGGTCCTCATAATCGTCTGTTTTGGTTGACGACGCACCGGTGCTACACGACGGGAAATGGACATTCCGTCTCGATAGCGGGCGAGATTGAATGCTCCCCAAGAGTGAGATAACCGCGCTGACGGCTGCCAGAGTGAACACGCAGCGCGGCGGCCAGAGCTGTTCGGCTATTAGTCACCGTGTCGTTTTGGAGCGAGCGGCCGTCCAGAGCCATTAAAAACAATCAAGAAATGTAACCTGCATTAGCATAACATCCTCCAATGACTGGCGTAGTTAGCCATTACGCTTATTATCGTTATTTTTATTATTTTACATTATGACACGACACAAAGTCAGATGAGGAATAACCACCTGCTCTGAGCTTCTTAGGTGTTGTTGTGCATGTGAAAGGGACTCATAGGTGAAGACAGAAGGAACAGAGAGAGAAAGAGAGAGAGATGGAACTACGAGGATTCATTTATTTTGAAAGAAAAAAAAAGATTAAAATGCTGAGAAACCATGATTACACAACTTTGAATAGGTTACATTATATTTTTGTAAAATGAACTTTTGGAAATATAGACAACCTAGTATAGGGAGAGTGGGAAAGTATTAGAGTTTTAAAAACAGGCATCATTTGGTCTGTCAAAGATCCATGTTTATTTTTTTTCCAACTTCATCTCATCAGCAACATTAAAAGTGGATAAAGATATGGAACAAATGAGGAGGTCAGTGATTGTTCTATAAAAGCCTTGGGAGCATAATGGCTACTAGGTCTGAAATAAGATGCCCGGCATTCATCTCAGTGGTTACTTGAGTCCTTTCGCATGTGAAAAATCTCCAAGTTACTAATAAGCTCTGTGAATCAGTGCAACAGTGAAAATAAGACTTTTCAATTTGGCCTTCCATGTGGCAAAGCACCAAGCACTGCATAAATGATTGAGCCATTTGCCGTGAAAGAGAGAGGGGGAGGAGAGAGGGAGGAAAAATGAAAGTGTGTTTGGCCAGAGTTTTACTCAGAGGATTTCATGATTAGGAAGGGTGTCCGAAGGCCTCTTGGATCGTAATGGGAAGTCTCTAGTGCGTCATTCTTCGGACATAACATCCCACTGTGTGTGTGTGTGTGTGTGTGTGTGTGTGTGTGTGTGTGTGTGTGAAAGAGAGAGGGGAAAGAAAAAGCTTTTTAGCACGTGTGGTCTCTTTACCAGTCTGTATTTTCTGATTCTCACACAACTGAAAAAAAGGCAGGGTTAGAGAGAGGGACAGACAGGGAGAGGGAGACACACACACACACACAAACACACACAAACACAGACAGAAAGAAAGAGAGAGAGAGTCTCATTTTAAGGACAGTCAGATGGACACACTGCTGACAAACGCAAGGAGGGTGGTCTAGGTTCTGTCATCCCCTTGTCCCCTCAGTGCAATAGATTGGGGCCATCTTGTGTGTGTGTGTGCGCGCGCATTACACTCAGTCCTCATTGATAGAGTGAAGACTTCTGCTGACTTCTTTTTCTTGTCCTTGAAGGGGGTCAGTGTCACAAAGCCCCCCCCCCCTTACCACAGACACACATACATAGCATTTATTTGTATGCATTTTTCATGTGAATGGACAGAGAAAAACACATTGTTAAATGTCACAATAGCCTACTGTTCCAGAGAACACACTATGCAATAAAAAGGTAAAATAGTAAAACAGCATACCCTGTAACATCAGGTAACATCACCCTGTCCTCCGCTAGCATATACACACTTGCACCACACACACACACACACACACACACATACACATTCTTTATCTGCAGATAATGCATATCCCTTTAGTCATTCTCTCCTGTCATCACAAACATATAGAATGGTCCCCTCACAGATGTGCAGCAGTGTCTGTGGGGCTCACTAAGATGACAGCAGTGCGCTGTGGAGCAGAACAAGGCTCAGACGACTAAGCTGTGTGTTGGTGTTCACACATAAGAGAGAGAGGGATAGAGAGAGAGGGAGAGGGAGAGAATGGGTCCGGGTGGCTTTGGTCTTTGATATGGCACGCTAAGTCGGCCACCAAGAAGGTGCAGACAGGCAGAGAGTGTTTGTCCCGTCACCAGATATGAGTTGTCCAACAGCGGGAGACAAATCTCCAGCCACCCAAAGTCCCAATTTCCCAAAGGGAAATGTTCCCACAGCATTTTGCTTGATAAGATGGAATATTAGAGTTTTTGCCAGGTGCTTATACAAAAATGAATGGTTGGAGCAAGCTTACAAAACCTAACCTTCTTGTAACCATACCTTAAACACATTACAACCAGAACACTATTTAAACTATTTATTTACAAGTTGCACTTTGCTCATAATTCTGCAACATGACACTGATTATGTTGACTGATTTTTTTGTTTGTTTTGATTCTTGCTTTTTTTTTTTTTTTTTTACAAAATTTTAATTTCTTGGTAAATTGAAAAAACACCTCTTTGTTATTTTATTGCATACACACACACATGCACACACACACACACACACACACACACACACAAATAAATGTAAGCTTTAGCAGACCTCAGATAAGATTTGTTTGAGAAGTTTACAAACATGAAGGCAGTTTGAGCAAGAGAAGAAGGTAGAGAACAGTAGACTGTGGAGGAGGGTGAGGTACACATCTCTGGATACAGTACATGACGTAGTTGCACCAGGTTTGTTGTCAACTGGGATAATGTTAGTTTCCTGTGGGATTGCACTGGTCCGAGACTGATTCAACAACCACAACAATTTCATAACATTGCCCCCTTACACCCCAAATTTAAGCCCTATTGAAGGTTTTTTTTCCATGTGGGGATGGAAAATGTATGGCCGCCAACCACATGCTCTCCCTACTACTGCATACAGAGGAAGAGGCAGGCGGAGGCATTGAGGTGGGGTCCCAGTGGAGCACAGCATCTATAAACCTGACACCCTATCCCTCACAATCAATATATTTCTTAACAACTGCATTTTCTCTCATTATTTTTTGTTTTGAGTACAGCGACATACAGTACTCTATTGATTGCAGTAGTTTTATTTGTTGTTTCATAGTGAACACTTTTTTTTTTTTTTTTGCTGTGCGGTGTGTGTATGTGGGGGGGGGGGGGGGGGGGAGAAGTTTTAAATGGATTACCAAAGCATTTCTATTTTTACAGTGAGTCTTACTTGGACACACATTTCCAGCTGATGTGTTTCATTTGGCTTTTGTGTAGGGTTTGGAAACAATGATCAAAAAGCATTTAAGAAATCAGTGAAAACAGTATTGTATGACTACATTTTCATTTATCCAAGAAGACTACAGTTTCACAAACAGTTTGTGAAGTGTTAAATATCAGCTAATATCAGATACTTTTTAAAATTTTTATAGAACTTTTTTTAGATGCTTTTACTTGTCATCATGCAGATCCAGAGAGAAACAAAACAAAACTAAAACAGTTGATGAAAAGCTCAAGTGCAACAACTTGTTCCTGAAATCGGCTGAGAGTAAGAGAGGAGAGATTTGTCCTCTAATAATTATGGGTTGGGTTTCATTTCATATACACGCAGTTTTATCATTATTAAACGGTTCCACACCCACAGCCACAGTGATTACATACAAATATACTGTGATCTCTCGGCAGGGTAGCAGACTTTTCTAATTACCAGCGGACCCTGGGTGACGACGCCGTTTATTTTACTTTAATCAAGAGAAGCAAAGGGGGATGATTTCACTGTATTAGTCCAGCCGTTTGGTTTGCAACTGCCCTACCCCACGGTCCATATTTCAAAAACCCCGGGCACAGAGAATGGGAGAAATTTTACAGAAAAAGAGTGTGTGTGTGTGTGTGCTGGGGAGGGGGAGCAGAGGCTGAAGAGGGAGAAAGAGAAAGGGCGAGAATGGAGGAGAGAAGGAAAGCAAAGGGAGAAAGGTGCTTTGGAACAATCTAGAACTCTAGTCAGTGAGATCCTGCAGTTCTGCTACTCTGCTTGACCCTTGCAGTCACCATGGCAACAGGGTCACCCATGCAGACGTGCTTCGGGTGGTCAGGGGTCAGACAGGTCACAAGATGACCAGGTCAAAAGTTCACCCCGTCGCTCTGTGGTCAGGAAAGAGCACAGGCACACGGCACAGGCACAAGTCCCTATAAATAATAATAATAATAATAATAATAATAATAATAATAATAATAATAATAATAATAATAATAATATGTAACAGTCTAATAATAATAATATGTAACAGTCTAATAATAATATGTAATACTTTTCTATTGATTTCATCGATAGAAATTTGCAATTTGCATTTGCATGCCAGTAAATTTTATTTCTTGCAGCATATTTTTTTTTCACCCCCTTTTTTTGTTCTATTCTGATTATCAATTTTATTTCACTTTTATGTATGGATGATTTAAAAAAACAGTCAAACAGTTATATTTTAATTATGAATTTATATGTATAGTGAATTACAGACCATAGCAGAAGTGAGAACTATTTACATAAGAAAGTCTATTCTTATTATTATCCGTATTGAGCAGATATAGCTTTTAATCCATGAGGAAAATTATCTTATGCTGTCTACTCCATGGCACTAAAGCCCATTGTGTTGCTTCCCCTATGATTAATTATGTCTTCATTCACCAAATTTTGCCTTATGAACTAAGTTTTATTCTATCAAGTTTTATCCAGTATTAATGGAAGAATTTTGTTTAATAAGTGCATAAAGTGTTTTTACAGTCTTTACTCTCTGCTTGGTTTCTTTAAAAAAATAAAAAATAAGAAAATAAAAATAAGAATGCAATGTATATATGGAATATGTCAAACATTTCAAATGGTCTCTGAATGTATAGAAAGAAAAAGATGCAATATGTGTAAACTCAGTTTGACAGATGGCTTTATAGTCTCCTGTGCATTTAGACAAAGTACACTTTTTTGAAGATCAAAGTACTGCTTGGTTATTTCATTAATTAGGTTATTTACTTTCTGTATAATACCGCTGCTCACAAAGCTTTAGCAGTTCAAAGGTTTTGCTCATGGGATGTAGACTCATATCGCTGAGATAAATAAAATATTTAATTGCAAATTTAGTTTTGTTTGACTGAAATTAACCAAATAAAAAGAAATGTAATTCAGTGGTGTATTTCCAAATGTAAATTTAACGTCTAAAAAAATAGCTTGATTTTCTTCAATTGTTATGTGTGGGTTAGGGTTAGAGCAAAAGAGCAAAAAAAAAGATGCAAAAAAGAAGAATTGTAAGGAGATGAACTTGAGGTGGTTTGTATGGAATGATATAATGTTGCCTATTTATTGTTAATTAACAAAGCAGTAATGTACAGAAGCAGATAAACCCAGGAGTGTATCAGGGCATGCCATGGCTCCAAGAGAAATATCCCTGGTTGTCTGTTTTTGCATGGCAGCAGTCCCACAGGAGGTGTGCTAATGTGTACTTCAAACACCGCAGAGCCCATTCATACATTATGGGCCAGACAAAACCCACGATAGTGCCCATTATATTCTTTTTTCCAAAGCATTTACGGATTAGCTGGTGCCTCGAATTTTCCAGCCGTGTCGAGTATCATGTGCTCCATAGGAATGCTCTCGGAGACTGGGCTGTGATGGCAGACATTTTGCGGCAGGTTATCCAAAGATCAGAGCGTCAAAGATCAGAGCTCGTAAAAGCACAAGGATTCAAACAGACACACACACAGAGAGAGAGAGAGAGAGGATGTCTGTGGACTGGGAAACACATTATCCAAACTTCGTTGTTGGCATTTTTCAAAAGCTGCATTGTTGTCTGTTAAGTGTTATCACTCATTTTTTTTTGTCTGTGTAATTCAAAGAAAGTTCTCTTGTGCATTTTCCTTAGCAGGAGTCTGTGTAATTCTGCAGAGGACTTTAAATATGATGACCAGTGGAAGTATAGGAGCCTCAGGAATGAGGTGAGTAGCTGTGGAGCACATTGTGGGGTGGCAGTAGAACTATAGATCTGACTTTTTAGAAACAACATAAGCTACTCACTCAAAGCTGAGCAGCTACAACCTTCACAGCCCACAGATGGGTTGAGGGACAGAAACTCCAGCAAACTTGGTAAAAGTGTGATTAAAGGTATACCTACTGTATGTGTGAGTCATCATACAAAGCAACCTTATGCCTCTCTATGTCTGGATTGTTTTTTTGCCTGTTTATCTCTCTCTCTCTCTCTGACAAACACACACACACACATACACACACACATATATTTCTTTTTGGAGTAGTCCCTCTTTCCTGCCACTGGAGGGAGAGAGCTGTAGGGGCCACCACATCAGCACCTAAACACACGCGCTAACACGCACACACACACTCTATCTCTCTCTCTCTACTCTCTCCCTCTCTCTCTTTCTCTCTCTCTCTCTCTCTCTCTCACACACACACACATACACACACTCCCAGAAGCTTTTTTTTAGACTGCCTCAGGGTCAATCATCACTGCACCCAGAGAGCTTGTCTGTGGAAGGTCACTCCCAATATCACGCAGATCTACTCAACCCAGCTACACACACACACACACACAGATACACACACACATACAAACACACACTTCCATGGCTTCCTTCTCCTTCCTCCATGCACAAAACAAACACACCGTTTCTCCCCAGAGACGGATGGTAAACTTGACCTGCCGCTGTTAGGCAGGGGGCAAAAGCTGGAAGATGATCCACTTCTACTCCCCCCCACGTTACCCCACATCCCCCAAACCCAATTTACTCCCTGCCCCCCCCTCACCAAACTCAAACACACCACGCCCCTAATCACACTCATCTTTCTTCAGTCTTTAGTGTGTGCCATCAACCAGTGCCACACACACACACACACACACACATGCACATGCATGTACTCACACACAAACAAGTACATTTTCAGTATGCCATTTTTTGCGTGCACACACACACAGACACACACACATTTGGTAAAACACGCCTGTAAAGATTTAACAAAGTGTGGTTGAGGCTTGCAGTGTAGATGCATAGGTGACTCTTATATCAGTACACATATGCGTGTGTATGTATGTGTGTATATGTCTGTGTGTGTGTGAGTGTGTGTGTGCGCGCACATTGCAGTGCATGGTCAGGTCACCAGTGTGTGCGCCGGGTGAAATTCAGTTCACATTTCCATAAGCACAAGTGTGTGTGTGTGTGTGTGTGTGTGTGTGTGTGCGTGTGTGTGGTGGTGGGAAGGCAAGATCGGTTGGGGGGTGGCTGGAGCCACAATGGCGGCTCCATCTGTTCCTGTCGCCGATTACAAATCTGGTGTCACTCAGCTCACTGGAGACGACAGGCTTGCTATTAGCAGGATAAAGCATGCAGATACAGACACTGGCTGGCTGACTCGCTCGCTTGCGTTCTAGCCAAACACACACACACACACACACAGATATGCACAAATGCAGTTATATAGATATGCATACAAATATGACCAAACACTGAAAGACAAACAAATATTAATTCACATATCCACTCCTGTATACACTTACACACATGCAAACACACGTGTACACACACACACACACACACACACACACACACACAATCCATTCTGTCTGTGCCATTTTAAACACCAGTGGAAAGCATCCATTAAACCCCAAAACCAACCATTGCAACCCTTACATACATCGCGTACATCGCAAACACTTGTACACAATGCGTGTACATATTTAGGGATAAACAAGTGCATCTACTCACACAGTCATGCTTTGTAAATGCCTGACAAGTGAGACACCAGAGGACAGAAGATCGCTGATCGTTGTGGTGATGTTGGTTGGCATGGAGATTGCTGTGCCGCATGAACAGAGATTGAACCCTTGAACTGCGTTTACCCCTGGCCCGCACCCATTATTTTCACCATCGTTTTCTTCTAACACATCAGCTGTTTTGGACACACACGTGCACACACACACAAATACACACACACACACACCCTCCCCCATCCCAGACCCTCTTTCACGCCTTTGCACTTGTCCGCTCCTGCCCCTTGTTCCCACTCCCATTGCTTCATTTGTTTTCCTCTGTTCTCTCTTGTTTTCCTTGTCCGTTGAAATAACACTGCATGGAGAAAATGAGGAGAAGCAGGGGTGGTGGGGGCATAACGTCAGTGACAAACACGCCGTGGAAAAAACTGTGCTTGTGGTCCCCACATTGCCACAGGCCTGTGCCTGTGTCCTTAGATAATACGGGTCTGAAGTCAAAACAGAGGTAGTTGTGTTGGTCTCGCAGATGTCCTTCTGCAACCTCATCCCCATGTTTGAAAAACTTTCCAGACAGAGAAAAAGGGGAAACAGTTGTGTTGTTCATAGTGTATGCATTGGCATGTATTTTTGCAGACTCCAAAGCAATACTTTTTGCATCAGCCTAGAAATGAAAATATGATCACTGACCGCGGAGTGATTTTATCAGTAGGACAGTCAATAAGATGTTGTGTTGTGTTGCAGTGCATTGTAACTTTCATTTTTTTTAAAAATATACAGAAATAATTTTCCTAAATTTACATGTGCAAAAGTTTATTTTCCATGCAAAGTCAATCTCTAATGAGGGCAGAGTCAGATCCTGCAGGTGACTTTTTTCCCATGTTGACTGTCATTGATAGTGAGGAGGCATATTATTCCACCTACCCTGAACCGTGGTTAGGACAGATCCAAGCCAGAATTTGTTCCCAAGACAAAAATTTGCAAGTGTTCAAGTATTTCAGTGTTAAACTGAACATGATGACCACCCTCCCCCCCCCAAAAAAAAACTCCCACGGACACCCTCATGAACGTGCCGTGAACCCCCTGAACTGAACTTGAACCGGTAGTATCACGGGCAGGTCAGGGTGTGCCCGGCGGGTCAACTTTGACCCCCATGGAGCAATCTCAGGGCCATATGAAGACCCTTGGCAGCATTGCCCCTTATGAAGAGGGCAGATTGTCAATGCTGGCTCTCCAACCTCAGGCGTTCCCAGCCTCAAAGGCAGGAGAGGTGTGTTGCTGTGAAAGAGCCTTTGGAAATGGGGAAGTGCTTGCTGATTTGTTTAGCGGGAATTGAATTGATCCCTGATGGGAAACAACAGCACAGGGTCACGCACTGGTGCGGTCATCATATTCTTACCAGATCAGAAGGGCTTTTTTTCCTCAAGGGGGTCGGGAGAGGGGGTTATTTTTCCTGATAACCCCCCCACCACCATCACCACCACCCGCCAACCAGCCCACCCAACCAACCTAGATTTTTTTTTCTTTTTTGTCTTTCTTGGTTCTCACTCGCTCACTCACATACTCCCCCTGGCTGGTGTCATTTAAAAACGAGACACCTTGGCTTCGAGGTTAAATGGGAGCGGATCTGTCATTTAGGGAGGGATGCTGCTGAACACACCATGAACTCTGAACTCTGATTGCCCTCGCTGTAATGTTTGTGTGTGAGTGTATTCTTATGTGGTTGTGTGTGTGTGTGTGTGTGTGTGTGTATGTGTGTGTCTATATGTATGTCTTTGCGCACATGTGTACATTTGTGTGTTGGTGTGCAAGTGTAAGTGTGTCTATGTGTGCTTGTACATATGTGAGTGGAATGTTTGAATGAATGTGCATCCGATGATTAGAGCGGCCCAGAGAGAGAGGAAAGACACTGTTCAAGATGAGTGACTCCTTGTGTGCATCTGATAGTTGGTCACAGTCTAAACACAATTCACCCAGCTGTCCAGTCCTTCCAATTGCATGGCCCTATCATCACTCCAGCTGTGTTTGGCTCTGTAAGGTAGAGAGAGAGAGAGAGAGTGAGAGAGAGAATACAAAAGAGTACAGGATGAAAGGGTGAAAGACAGGAATACGGGAAAGATGAGGTTCTTTGATTTTGCCATGAGGTGGCGCCGTTGGTCGCTCCAGTAATAGAACAGGACTAGTGTGTGTGTGTGTGTGTGTGTGTGTGTGTGTGTGTGTGTGTGTGTGTGTGTGTATATGTTTTCTTGTGTGTGTGTGTCAGGTGTGGGGGTTGGGGAGGAGTGCTTGCACCACCCATCACAACTGGCGTCAACGCAAATGAGTCAAGGTTTCTGATTGGCCAGGAGTCTGCATCACGCGGTGTTGCTCAAACAAGGATGGGTGGGGCTATGCGTGATGCAGGCATCGGCAACCAGGGTGGTAACAACACGAATCCTTTTCCCCCTCCTCTTCCCCTGAAGCAAGACACACACACACTTACACACACACAGACAAACACAAACACAAACACACACACACTCTCTCTCACACACACACACACACCAACACACTTATTTAAATACATATACACATGCGTGCACACACTGCAGAGAAGAACACAAACAACTCGCATGAAAAGGCCTTTGTATTGACCTTTCCTTTATCAAATACTTAAGTCCAACACTGAAGGTATGTGTCTGTTTCTTTGTGTGTGTGAGTATGTGTGTGAGTGTGTAAGTATGTGTATGTGTGTATGTGTGTGTGAGACACAGAGAGAGAGAGAGAGAGAGCAGGTGTGTGGCATGCATGCACATGTGTCTATGTGAACACGTGTGTGTATTTAGGTGGGCAGGGCTTTGTTCACTGGTATGTAGGGTCATTACATCAAGAAGTTCCTAGAATGTCTGTGTATGTCTTCTTACACACATACACACATACATATGTACACATACACACATATACGTACTACCCACACAAACACAAACTCGCACGCACCTCATGCACACACAGACTTTCCCTTTCTCTTTCTTTCTCTCTCTCTCTTTCTCTTTCACATGCTCTGCAAGCACACACAGACACACACATGCACATACATACACACACACGCACACACACAAACTGTTGCAGACATCGAACAAAGACCTCTTGCCCAAACCCTTTTGCATCTCTGCTCTGACATGCTCAGCGCTTACTAGCATCATCCATAAGTCCACATGGCAAAGGTGTGTCCACCCACAACAGGCAAGCGTAGAGCAGTTCTCATACACAGTCACTGTCTAACTGACAGTCTTACGCAAGATGTTAGTAACTGGTATTACGGACACAGACAGTAGTTTGATTTATGTGTCTGCAATGATGAGGTGAGAGAACAAATGGTTAGGTCCACTTGCTCTGGGGCGACGTCTGGGAAGTGGAGAAGGAACGCTGTCTTGTTTTGCCACGCCTCTGGCCTTAGAGGACTGTGAATGGAAAGGCAGGGTAGACGGATCACTTTGGAAGAAGGCAGTAACCTCTCCTTGAGTTTTGAGCTTTGAATGACCCCTAGATGACCCTCAGGTGACAAACACATGATGAGGGTCCGGGTTTACATGGAGGTAAACAGATGCTTGGTGGAACCATCATTGGACCACACCCTGGTATCAGTTTGGGAACCCACATGAGCAGGTGTTTATGGAGCCTGAGGGTAAGGGACACACACACACACACACACACACACACACACACACACTGTAACTGGAGGCCCTTAAGGAACAAATGAGGTTTAAGAGCCCACCTTTGATGCAGATGGGAAAATGTCCCCTTATCCCCCTTAGGCCATAGATCAAAGAGCTCAGGCCTGCTGACATTGTGGTCAAAGTGTCAAAGGTCAAGGAAGATCACATAGGCCAGGTTACTTGGATACATTATGCCTAGAATGGCTACCTCTGCATCACACACACACACACACAGACATATGCCAGCAGAATTAAACCAACTAACAATGTGACAAAAACTTGCAGATGGTTCCATGTCACTTGCGTCTTATTGAGCTAACAGAATGAGATTGCACCTGCAGGTCTTAGATCCCAGATAGCGAGTGACAAGAGATATCTGCGTTGATGTCAAGATGTAGACTAAAAGAATGTCACCTTCACATTCAACAACTCAGTCTTGTCTTGTGCCAACTCAGTGACCGCAGGTGGCATCTATCTATCATAGCCCCTCTTTTGCACAGTATCGCTACCACCATTCTATGCCTGCTTGGAAAAACTACTGGAGAAAACCCACACCTTTATTGTAACAGTCATTCTCTCTCTCTCTCTGTCTCTCTCTCTCTCTCTCATTTCCTATTGTCATTCCTCTCTTTCTCAAGAACCGGATTCTATTCTGCAATGTAGTAGGTAATTTCTTCTGTTAAATAATCTAATCATTGCTGTCTGATATGTTCAGGATAATGGCCTTCGAGGTGTCCTGACATAGGGGAATAATGGACGAGGCTGCCAAGTCCATTATTCCCTTATATGGGGACGCCTCGAAGACTTGTTATCCTGCTTATCACCCAGTTGCAATTCAGGCGTATATAGACAATAAAGACGCGTTTCAGCATTGCATTTTCAAACAAATTGAGTGGTTTTCCACCCCTGTTCCTCCAGAGTTCTGCATTAACATTCTAGAATTTCATTGTTAGGTCAGACTTGACATAATAATATGGAACTGCCTGTAATTTGAGAGCTGGCTGTACAGATCACATATTTGTAAGATTATGTTTAGCTTGAAGAGGCCTTTGTCCAAATAATCAATTAGGCTTACATCATGTTATGTGATTGTTATCATTAACAGCATAAGGTGAACCATTAAAATGATCATAAGGTAATAACATAATCATAACAACATGAATCATAATAACATGAGGTGAAGCATTAAAATGACAGTAAACAATGCTTCAACATTGTAAGACTATCAATTAAAATAGCCTACCTATAACTGAAACAGACATATAACAGTGGCCTATAATGCAGTTTGGCTTCATTTAGGTTACATTACATTGATTAAAACATGGAACATTTTGGAACATTGGGACGCTAATAGCTTAAGACACGATCGTTTCAAGATTGCAACATTTCACTAGATTGGTGATTCCACCTCCCTGGGACCAAATGAAAGATGCTCATCAGAGATGAGTATAAAGTGGTCAAGAGGGGGAATAGAACTGATTTAATCCTTAGACAGGTTGGTGCTGATCAAGTCTTTATCCTGAAGTGAGCAAATACTTTGATGAACCAAGTTTTAAGTTAAAATTTTGGGACAGCCAGATTTGGTAAGAACACAAGGAGAGCTCAGTCTTGAAAAGATGAAAGTAAAATTCCCAGTGTTGTAGGCAGCAGTGCACCCCATAGAACTGTAGGTTTTTAAAGTCATTCCATTGTTTTTAATGCAATGACAATTAGTGATTTAGCGTTTGCAGCACAGCAACATTGCAACTTGTGACTGAGATGGTTTTTAGGTTTGTTACACTGCATTTAGGAGTATAGGAAACAGTTGTTTTACAAAAGCCTAGACAGGATAGAATCCTTGGATGCGGTGCTTGACAACGACAGATGGAATGAACAACCCACTTTTGATCATAGCAACTATCCACTTAGAACTAGTAATGGCAGTTTATTCTGGTAAGTTTTAAATAAGTCGATGTGTCACGGAAAGTAGTTCTGCAAACAAGCCTGTGTTAGCTATCAAAATGTGTAAATTGTTAGCAAACAACATACCGCATCCACATCGGGGCCTTATTACCACCTTGAACTTGCAATATTCACCGATTATACACACACCGTGTTGTTCATTATCCCTTACATAACGGACCCCCTCTTAACCAATCAGAAAACAGTATTTCATCTCTGGGTAATAAGCTGAATATGCTAAGTGTCTAGAACACATGACAATTTATTATGATTATGCACAATCATTTAAAATGCAGTTGAACTGTATTTATTATGCTGTTGAACTGTATTAAAAAAAAGGATGAGCTACAAATGAATACAATTTCATGTACGGTAATCAAGGCATGTATTTATAAAAAGTGCTGTACTGTTGTCTACTCTGTTGCTCGATTCCATTGTTTTGTCTGTTCAGCGTTTGTTTGAGTTCTGACTAAAACATTAATGAATGATTTGTTGAAATACTCATATAATCATAATAATTATAAAATATAGACGGGTCAGTCCAGACCATTCATCATCAAGCATAAACACTCAATACACACACATACGCACACACACACACACACACACACACACACACACACACTTATAACAACATGCAAACATTCACAAATACACACAACCATCTCATCTCCATAAGTTGTTTGGAGTCCTTGATGGTTATGTCATTTGTCAGTGAATGTGTGTATATATCAAGGTGCACGTTTGTGTCTTTGTGTACTCAAGTGTGTGTGTATGTGTGTGTGTGTGTGTGTGTGTGTGTGTGTGTGTGTGTGTGTGTGAGCAGGGGCTGTGGGGATTCGAGTGGTGTCATGTGTCCCGGCCATGACACCAAACCCACAGGAGACACTCAAGGCCGCAGAGGAGGGGACAGCCAGAGGGAGGAGACAAAAGAAGAGGAGAGGAGTGAAGGCAAAGAAGCGAGGTGAAAGAGAGAGGCAAAGCCACACCTGCCCGAATGTCAGCTTTGCTCAGGTGTGTGACGGCCCACTGATTTATGGCAGAGACACACACCACAAGGACAGAGGGCTTGTCAGGAAAAACAAGAGGGAGCAGGGAGATGGACAGAAAGATAGATAGATAGAGAGAGAGAGAGGAAGGTAGGTGAGAGACCACCAGTGTTCCAGTGTGAGGGATCTTCTGTGAGCGATAAAATAATTAATGATATTGAATATCACACTCTTCAGATTGTGGTTTGGATATTTACCCAGATCTTGTTCCAGACCTCAGACTGTGAGAAGAGAAAGGAGTAATAGTAACCTCTGACTGTGTTCATCATTATTATGTATCTGTGAACAGAAGGGAAAATAGATCAATTCTTCAGCAGTACAAACAGTAAACATAAACAGCAGCATAATCCCATAATATTAATGTATAACTGGCACATACAATTATACATGTTTTGTATATCATATACATGTATTATGTATATATTATACAAACATAATGTATTTGAATGCATAATTAGTTGTAATTGTGTGTGTGTGTTGTGTGTGTTCATGCACTTGTGTGTGTATATGCGTGTCATCTTGTTCTCAAAGTTTTTTTTTTTTTATTTATGTTTTTACTTCAGAAAGAAATACCAGTAATTGCTTTGTGAAAAAGAAATAGCCGAGCAGGTCCCAGGATACTTCAGATAAATGCTTCTCCTTGAAATTCTACATTTCAGCTGGAGGTATCTTTTTTTTTGATGCAGACCCAAGAGCAACATGAATTTATTTAAGAAATGAATGACTTCAAAGAATGTGTGAGAAAACATACATAGCAAACAGCACTTTCTTCAACATAAATAAATATATGGACGTACACACACACACACACACACACACACACAGTCATGCACAATCACGCAATCACAAGCGCGTGCGAACAAATACATACACACACACACACACACACACACACACACACACACACACACACACACACACAAACCAACATTTCTTTGCAACACCATATTTCCCCTAACAGGGTGTGTCTTGTTCACAGAATGCTAAGTCATCAGCCATCATCTATTTATTTTCGTAGTTTCCATAGTGATTGCACACCCTTTCCTACCCTACCTCTGTAAGTGTGAGCAGGTTCAGCACCCCATTCCCTCAATGTTGACGCACATCTGAATGACTAGATGCATGTCTGTGTGTGTGTGTGTTTGTGTGTGTGTGTGTGTGTGTGTGTGTGTGTGTGTGTATGTATGTCTGCCTGTGTATATTTTTGTTCATTGCATATCCATGTTAGAATCAACAAATGTCTGTGCTTTTGTGCATATAATATTACATTTGTATGTGTGTCTATGTGTGTGTGTATGCGCGCACACATGTATATGTGCATATGGATGTACTGCATATGTGTGTGAGTGTTAGTAATAAATGGATAATAGATGTAGCTAATCGGATGTTCCTGGCACAATTCTGTAAGAGTTGAGCACAGTGACGCTGAGCTATAGGGCCATTTATACCAGTTTCTGAGGCACCGCATGTGTGAGTCTGTTAAACGTCACAGATATATTATAAAAAACAGAGTCAATGCAACAACCCCGACCAGTAGGA
>JAIFZK010000016.1:4310000-4317500 GCA_027481765.1 Tenualosa thibaudeaui
TTTAAGGGCCATTGGTTTGAAAAGATGGAGCGAGGGAGGGAGGAAAGAGAGCAAACACTGGGAGTGGTGTGGAATAGTGCCCTGTGGTCCGATTCAGCTGCCAGTCACAGAGTGGCTTAGGGTTAGGCAAACCGGCCTCACCCGATTCCGACGAGCTGAGTCACCACTCAACAACAGACCCCAGGCTCTCCCCTCACAGAAACCTACACACAGACATACACACACACACATGCATGCTGATGAAAAGACACACATTCAAATGGATAAGATATGGGGTTTTCTGTGATTTACAGATATGCATGCACACATAAATACTACACATGTATGGGTTTATACAGTCCTTATACACAAATGTATGAAGACACACACATATATGCAAGGCCTGCTCTTGTTCCTGCTCATTTGCAAACACACACAACTCATGTACAGACACAAACACACATACACCAGCTCAGACCTATGCAAACAAGCACATAGGGTAAAACCCCCCATAATTATCAGAGTGGCACACACAAACACATTCCAAAGCTGTACACATACACTCTCACCACCACAACCATTTGGGGCCCAGTAGACTATGTTGTTCATTATTAAAGCTTAATGCAAAGAAATCAGGTTAGTTCCAGCATTTTATTGCACTAAAAACATTCTCACATTGTCCCATGGAATCATTGTTGCAGGTAGGAGTCAACAATGTGTGTACCAACCCAAAGGATTGTGTGTGTTTGTGTGTGTGTGCGCGAGTACGCTCTGTGAATGCTTGTGCTTGGACATGTTTAAACATTAGTACGCATGCCAAATCTCAGAGTCAGAGCCAAACTATAAATAAAAATAATCTCTTGCACAGAAGTCACATGCGAAACCTCCACTACCAAGCTTCCTGGAGCTCTTCCAATTAGCTCCAGATTCGAATGGCCATCCGTCACACACAAAATCAGCACTCTCCATTGGTTGTTTGGAGTCGTTTAGGCTAGGAGGCGGGAGCTACTGGGACAGCAGCTGCTTATGTCGAGATGCAGTTTCCAAATCTGGCCAGAAGGGTGCAGTGCAGTGCGTAAGACTACCAAGAGTCCCTACTCGTTTTAGTGGTTAACTGTTTCATTGCCAGAGACAGCTGAAAAGAGGTAAATTAGAACAGTACACAAAACAAGCATTACAAGCATTCATGATATTCCTTGAGAATACTGAAGGCAGTAGTACTTCGCTATGCTTTGCTTTAAGATTTCACATGATCAGCAAAAGCAACTTATCAACTTATTTGTTGATAAAAGAGTTTATGAAACAGACAACAAATTCCTCTGTGTCCTATCACACTGTAGCTATCTCAGCCTTTTGTTATTTTTAGCTAAATTATTTTTAGTGGTATTATTAAAGTATGAGTTATTGATTTTATCTCACTTTATCTTAGTAGCAGCTGTGTTAGTGTGTGTGTGTGTGTGTGTGTGTGTGTGTGTGTGTGTGTGTGTGTGTGTGTGTGTGTGTGTGTGTGTGTGTGTAAACAAATGAATCAGCCATCACTGCCTCCCAGAAACTTAAGGCACTCATAAAGGCATGAAAAATAGTGACCAGTCTTAGTAGATGATAAGCTGAAGAAGTTGTTTTACAGCACGCACACACACACACACACACACACACACACACACACACAGAGTTTTACGCATGGAAGTTTTCCAAAAAGGAGGCTACTCATGGACTATACACACTGAGCACATATACACATTAGGACACCCATAGACACACTGTGAGCAGATGAGGCATCATAATCAGTATTGGTGTGCATGACCATGTGTGAACATGTTTGACAGGCCCTTATCAGTGTGTTACTGAATGGCATGGACAGGACGGTTGAAACGCCAGAGACACCACTTGCCCACAGAGGTGAAAGAGGAAGAGAGAGAAAGAGAGAGAGGCTGAGGTCAGGTCAGACAGTTGTGCAGCGTTTTTTTTGTCCTAATCTCTATACTTAAGTACAGAGAGAGAGAGAGATGGAGAGAGAGAGAGAAGGTAAGAAAGTGCAAACTCTTGCCTCCTCAATCCTCTTATCTGAAACATAACACCATTGCACCCCGTGCTGAATAATTACTGGTGTCATCCCAAGTTAAACCAACTCAATTTCTCTCCCACAATGCCAGGCGCCTGGCCCTGGCTCCCTAGCTCCCTGAAGTAGCACTCACCTCTGCATGTGCTTTTTTCTGCTTTTTTTAATTAATCAGTAGAGGTTTTTTTGTTTAAATAGGGGGAAACGGTGTATTGGAAGATGTGCATAATGACTGCCATCAATTAATGGCCTCTGCTGGTTAAATACCTTTTTATCTTTGCCGAGGCACCCTGCCAGGACACTGTGTGGCATCTTAATGGGCCACCACTCTTAAAGGCCACCACTGAGGATTGTGTGTGTGTGTGTGTGTTTGTGTTTGTGTATGCAAGTATATTCCTGTGTGTGTGTGTGTGTGTGGGGGGGGGGTTGTGTTTGGGTGTAATTGCTTGTACGTGTGTGTGTGTGTGTGTGTGTGTGTCTGATAGGATATGCATAGAAACTCTGGCTACATTGTCATATATATATACACACCTGCTCATACCGTATATGTGACTGGGAGCAGAATATCTATATATGAATGTGTTTACTTATAGTAAAGGGCCTGAACAAGCTGTTTGCATGCATTAGCAAATCCCTCTTAGGTTAATGCACACATTATAGACATGGCTTCCTCCACTCCCCGTACAGACAACACCCATCTCACGGTCATGGCTGAAGTTCAACAGGCGGTGGGGTATCACATTTGCGGTCTGATAACAGCGCCATAAGAGGTCACCCCAACCTTCCCCCTTAAAGTGCCTGTTTATTTTTCCTGCTCTGAGGAGGACCCTTACCACAGAGCCGATATGGCAAGCTGACACACCTTCTTCTTTTCTTTTCTTTTCTTTTCTTCTCGCTCTCCTTTTTTTCTTCCTTTCTATCGTTCTTTCTCATTTTTTTTCTTTCCCTCTTTTTCCTCCATTGTGGCTTTGGGCAAACACTCGACTGGTGTGATACCATCAGTGTTTTCTGCTCCCATTCTTCAGCTCTTATCAGTCGCTTGATTAGCCCTGAAATGAATTATGTCCGACTGCATAAACAAACGTCTCCCAGTTCCCAAAGTCATCATTTGTCTCGGGGGCTCCGCCGTGCATTGCGTTTCCCCGGAAAGGGCCCAGCCGTCGCTGCAGGCAGACAGCTCAGACAGAGGGAGGGGGCCAGGGAGCACCTCACCAGGGAGGTTTGCAATGTAAAGACGCACCTAGACATACAGACCCACACACATGGCAACACACACGCATGGATGCATCTGTGCGCACGCACACACACACTTATTAACACACACTCAACAAGCACACTCATACATGCATTCACAAACACAAGAACTCACACACATACACACTCACACTTACAAACAAATACTTATGCCCACACTCATACCTTCATGCATTCCCACACATACACACACCATGCTGCCCATGTGTGTCTTAAAAACTAATAACACATCTTAAAAACTAATAACACATCAATAACATTGGTGGATTCCTAATTGCTTCATCCCACCTGCCACATGCAGCTCAGATTCTGTAAATATCGAAAGTGCTTAGCACACGTTTTCTGTCAAAGTTTCTGGGTTGACAAATTAACTTCTCAAGGCTCAAGGGCAAAAAAAACCCCACCAAACATCAACAAAACCAATCAGTGCTCACAAACTGAACAAATATTTGGCCAATTACTTAATCACGGGCGTTCTCTTATCTCTTTCACAATATACATGTTTTGCCTCCGAGCCATTAACCAACTATGCTTCAGAGCTGTTAGTGGTTACCGTATAATCAATAATATACCATTAAGGACCCGTAGTCAAAAATGGCACTTTAAAAAGCCCTTGCAGAAGCCCTCTGATTAATTATGGCCACTGCTCAGACTGGGGGAATGTACCCTGACTGAACTCTTTTGGCCAGAATGCCATGGAGTCGCACTGGCCTTGGGAACTCTCTGAACTATCAGTAGGGTGAGACAGCCGAGGACATTGTCGTCATCTATGGTCTATGAGCTGATTCTGTGCAGTCAACCCCCTCATGTCTCATGTGTAATGTACATGTGCTCCAAAGAGAGCGGAACTCTTCATGGTTCCTCAACAATCCTTTGGCAATCATTTGACCAACATACGTCAACCATGCTTTGAGTTGTTATTTACTGTAATAGCTGCTGAATTCCTGTAAAGCCAGCTTGTTGGGTACTGGTTACTGATTTAGGAAGCTGCTTGAAGTTTTAGAAATAGCCACTAGGGGCAGTGTGGGACAAATTGTGACGGTTCATGAGCCATAAACCATACGAGGCGAGAGAGAGGGGGAGGAGGGGCATGATGAGTCCCTACACAGACAGCACTAGAGAAGACCTACCTGTCAGCCGGGCCAGAGTTACAGCCCCCAGGTTACGCCAAACAGGACCAGGAAGATGGATAGAAGGAAAGAGGGACACACACACACACACAGATGCAGACACACACACATACAAAATGAGACAAGAGACAGAGAGAGATAACAAGAGAGATAGAGAGACAGAGAGAGAGAGAGAGAGAAAGAAAGAGACAGAGAGAGAAAATAATAGTAACACTATGGCATGAAGAAGACAGATAGTGCCAGAGAGAGAGAGGCAGAGACAGATATTCATAGTAACACTAAAAACATGAAAAAGATGAATGCTCTTGAGAGAGAGAATCCCAAACCACAGGTTAAATTTAGCTCCGGAGACAGTTTCCCAGACTTTCCCACGTCTTTAGCAAACACTCCTCCTTTTTTGTCTTTCTATATATATATATATATATACATATACATATATACATATATATATATATATATATGTATATATATATACATATACATATATATATATATATATATATATTTATGTATATATTCTTTATTTAGTTTTCTGTTTTCCTGTTTTCACAGTGGCAGTTTAGCCTTGATCTGACAGGAGGGTGAGCGGTGATCCCTTCACCTGGCCCCCTCCGAAGCAGGTAAGCTTGTGTCTGCTACTGTATATAAAGAACACGGTGCCTCAGATGGCCAAACCTCCTCAATCCAGACTACTGTCAATCAGATAGCTGGTATGAGTGGAGAGAGAAAGGGAGGGAGACAGGGAGTGAGAGAGTACAGAGACGCAATACCACTGTGAAGACACAGTCGCAAGATGGAGGTGATGACTACTGTATGTATAATTGTACATAAACACCAGACCGGATGAGTGTGTCTGAGCTCTGATGATTAATGACCCAGGGCCATAACAGTCCCCTGACTACATGGGAACTTGTGTGTTCTCCTCGACATCATCTGTGTGTGAGGGGAATCCACAGGCCTACATGGACACATCGACGCCTCTCTCTGGACTACACTGACCAAACCTCTCCTGACCCAGCAGACAGACAGACAGGATATCTGACAAGTGAGTTCTATTAGCGGTTGGAGTAAGAGTGGGTGGGTGGAGGGAGGTGGGGGTAGAAGTACTGTAGATGGTCACATGATGCATTTCTAATAGTGGAATGCGACACACATGTCCACAGCAATCAGAAAAGGGGATCAGTTTGCTAAAAGCTTCTTGCATCCATTTTATTTGAGTTTATGTGTTTTAGACATGGCTATGGATCCTCTGGTGTACAAAAATGGACACAAAAATTTGTACACCTCATCCACTCATCAAGGCTTCTAGTTTATTATACAATAATAATAATAATCCAAATACCCCATTTCAACCCCATGTCCAGTGTGAACTGCACTATTCTACAACTGCAACATAAATCCCGGTTAACAGCTTGGTGACAAAGCCTTGGACAAATAGCTTATACTTGTGAAGTCATAAAAGACCAAATGGCGTAGTTTCCCAAAGTGTTGTCTCACCCTGCTATGAGACTGCTGCTTGTGTGGGATTGACAAAGCATTTCCAAGATTGACAAAACATTTCCAAGGAGTCCAGACTGAGATTAGGCTTGTTTATTTAGACATGAGTAAGAATGTCATTCAGCTAGAATGTCAAGCATATCTGGGTCAATCCTTTTACCATTTAACTACCCAATAGACAATTCGTTTGTGAGTCAGCAACACTTTATTGTGCTTTAAAGTAGTTTATGAACAATGCCCTCTCAGCAGGTGAGCGGGAACCGCATTGTATTCATGTTGGTTTCACTTGCAATACATGCCTGAAATTGTTTGCATTACAGATGAAAGATGCAGAGATAGTTATTGTTGCACAGATTAACAAACTCGTGAGAAACTCGTGAGAAACAAGTGAAATGTGCAGTACTTTATTCTCTGATGTAGCTAGCGTACTTTACTGTAACTGAGTTTGGATAGCTCTAGGCCCAAGTGTGTCTGTGTGTATGTAGAAGAGTGCAAAAGTCAGGTGTGTGTGTGGTGTGTGGGTGTGTGAGTGTGTGTGTGTGTGTGTGTGTGTACGAGAGAGAGAAAGAGAGAGTGTGTTGAACACCATGATGTTGATGGAATACTCCGGTGGTGACTCACACATGTGAAACGTGTCTCGAGCTTTGATCTACACTGAAGTTGATGCTATCATTTCACTGTGCTCATGGCAGATTACATGCTCCCTGCAAGATATCAAAAACTCAAATGAATGACTAAGGGCTTCGTGGCATAAGTCATTCACTGAAAAATGCACAACCCCATTTATTAATGGCAGAGAGCTGGTGTGAATGTGTAATGGTCTTGTACTCGCTGCCAACGCTAAACAATCAATATTAAGAGTTGCTCGCCAGATGGTAACACGTCTATTAACATATTAGCTCAAAGTCAATGTGACTGGCAGGGAACTGATGTGTAAAAACATGCACAGAAACTGATGTGTAAAAACATGCACAGAAACTGATGTCTAAACTTTCTTCTCTCTTTGCATTATTCAGTTTCGTTACATGTTCCTCTCACTATTCTTGCATAGAACTGAATGCATGAAAACTGGAAAAGCACAGGACCTTTTTTTCTCTTGAGGCTTTTCAATCTTCGGTGACACGCTTTCACAAACAAGGTGACACATGGGGCTGACAGCAGCAGAGCTGTATGTGTTATCAAAATGCCTTATGTAAACTATGGAGTTCCCCCCCACCCCATAGGCTGTCATTAGTGGCCAATCCTGTTCAAATAATGGCCCCGTTCTTTCAGCGCTGCTCTTTCGTAACTCCCTTTTTACAGTAGCGGTAATTACAGGTGCCACTCCTCCGCAACCTTTTGATTGGCACCAGGGTGGCTGATCTAACAACGCCGACTTAGGCTAGTCAGTGCCGACTTAGGCTAGTCAGTGCCGACTTAGCCTCCATTCGTTTCCATTCATTCTCTGCTGCTTTGCTTTGTAGGAGGTCAACAAGCTCTTCAAGGCTATTATTATCTGACAGTTGAAAGACATGTTGTGAATGAAGGAAAGCACAGGACTGCTGTACCAGGGGGTGGGTTCAAATAAGAGAAGAGAAAACA